>JALIZF010000926.1:0-107482 GCA_029948255.1 Telmatactis stephensoni
TTAAAAAGAGATTTGTGGACTGTTGGTCGTTGAAGTGTGTGTGTTTCGAGGAGCGCCTTTAGACTGGCAATCCAAACCCACTTGAAAGCGCCACTTTCGAAACCTTAAATAAACCACACAAATGTCTCGCGTAATACCATTCTTTACTTCTGAGTATATTTCTAAATAAGATGCATGAAAACAAACTTTCCATCAGCGAATTTAGCAAAGAGAGCGATTATTGAAGTCAACCGAAACACTGTAATACGCAGTTAGCCCAGTGTGCGAGTAGCGAACTGAACTGTCTCTTGGTACGGCGCTGATTAAGAGTAACACAGGCACTGGGTACGAGATTGATTGTAGATAAGGCTTTTGATTATACTCTAAAACTAGCCAACCTTAATCATTAAAGCTCAGTAGAAAATACTGACGTAAATTTTGCCACACTTTTAAAAAGCGTTTCAAATATGACTAAATACAGATGTCCAAGAAAACGTCTAAACAAACAAAGGAAATAAATTTATGAGAAAGGGAGGACAAGAAAGTAAGAAAATGTAAAAATCTTGAACAAACTATGCAAAATCTATAATAAAAATGATCGTCAGATTTAGCTAAATTAGTTCCATCCAAACACACAATAATTGAAACTACGTACAGTACAATACGGGATCTACTAATTAGCTGATTGATTAGGGGTTGAATTCAAATTTATTCATAAAATGCTTAGTCGCGTCTCTCGTCTATTCTAAAAATATGGCGATGAAAACTTTGAATGCCCATCGTTTTAAGTGGCTATGCGACAACAAACTCATCACAAATAAACCTGATGACAAATCAGTAGTTGGGGTAAACAGCCCTCCTTGTTAACTTCGCTCATCAAAATGCTAAAAATGATCTTTAATGATATTTTTCTTACGTATATAATAAACCTTTTCCCGTCTTTTCTACATAAAATTCGGTCTGTAATGTATCACGAAATTCTATGATTAAATCAGTTGTCATAGAATTTGGCGACCAACCAAACAAACAAAAATGCACCTGATGATGGGCCTTAGGCCCGAAAGCTTGGTAATAAAATTACTTATGGTTGATGAAACAAGATCAATGATATAAAAATGCACCTGTTTAAATTGGGCAATGCGGCATGATCCATTATTAACGAATGTTTCTAACCTCACGATTTGTTAGCTGAAATATTAAGAATACAATATACAAAATTTTAGTTGAAAGATCATATGATATCCGCAACACACTACGCAGCAAACTTCTTTTTCACCGCTGCAAATATATCGAAAATTTGCGGCTTATTAATTATTCATCTTAGTTTCTCAACTATCCCCGTTAAATAGGTGTATATATATATTTATATAAAGTGTGAATATGTAACCAGCTGCCGCCAATATATTCGATCTAAAAAGTCGTAAAACGATTGAAATGATTGTGGATTTCAGTTTATAAAATGCGCAGTGGTTTCCTATTAAAAACAGGAAGGAAACAGATGCTTGTTTCCCCCGCCTCTATGGCAAAATAAATAAATTGACCGTAATTATATCAAGGTTTGGTTATTGCTCTATTTAATCTTAGACATTGTAATTTTGTTTTCACTAACCGAGCATGTACTTGATATAATCGCATCTATTTTGTGAATAGGGAGAGACGGACGGGTGTGGAGTTTATATGTATTTATGATACATTTTAATACTAAGGAAACTAGTCCATTTTTAATTTCCACAAAATTAGATTACGAACACTAAAAGCGAGTGACATTCATAGAGTTGTAACCACAGTCTGCAGAAAACAAGGGTCGACTAAAAATCATTATCACATGGAGGGGCTTAGTGAGCCGGTTCTTTTTAAGTTTTAAAGCTAACTCGATATGATGTAAACCTAACTAGTGAGGCACTTCTTGATTGGGCAGGGCGATCAATGTTAGTCGTTAAAGTAATAATAGCTGCAAAAACATTCATAACGATTATGCTTATTATAACGTTTCTGGATGGTTGTATAATTTTCATGGCAGGTGGAACGTGTCATCAGCATGACAACTGAAAGTGTTCTGAGCGGAAACGTATAAACAACTCCTCCGCCAAAGAACAGAAGCCTTTGAAAGACCAACTTAAAGAAATTTGTGTCCATCAGTTCCATCATCTAAATTAATCCATGACTGAATGCACTTATTTTATAAATGCTTGGCTTTTAAGGAAGTATCTGAAAAAAGAGATATATACTAAGGTACCAATGCTGTTCAGCCGTTGAAACTTTCAAAGGGAAGAAAAGACAGGCTCAAAGTTAATAAGGAACATTTTGAACAAATTTCAGGAATAGTCAGCTAACGACTTCTCCTTACTTGGATTCTCATCAAAATTTTACTCCGAAATAAACCATACCCTTAAAACAGGAAAGCTATCGCAGCTACACTTCTGGTGGAAGTCGAATAACCTTCATGCCAAGCTCTTCATTTGAGCTCAACCATGGAAGCAAACAGTACGTTTCATAACGAGACCGTTTTTGCCAACAAAAATGACACCTTTCATTTTTCTTCCGGAACTCTTGTTGGTCTGATGGTTTTGAACACCGTTTTCTCCATTGTGGGGGACATTTGGTAATATGTTAGTGCTATTAGCTATAATCAGAATCCGTGCCTACAAACTGTACAAGATTTATTCATTTCTAGTTTATCCATAGCAGATCTATTGGTGACAGCGATTAAACAACCTTTGATGATCTATTCAGCATCCATCCACTTTGAGCCGAGCACAAGTTCTTTCTTGAACAACCTAAATAAAGCCAGCAACCTTGCAAATCCTGCTGCAGTGACATGCATGTTTACACTAACAATGGACCGATTTCTTGCCATTCGACATCCCTTCCAGTACCAGGAATTGTCCACCAAGATGCGCGCTCTTTTAGTCATCTTGTTGTGCTGGATTATATCGGTGATAATTACCATTGCGACTGAACTTGAAGTCGATATAGGTAAATATGTCCTCTGGGGTTACCTCACCACAAACTTGGTTGTAACTGTTGCCATTTACCTGTATTTGTTCGCACTGCTAAAAAGCATCAGAATAAAATTGTCGCCGTACAGCCACTTGAAGGACAAAATAGATCTCAAATGAATGTACCATCAAACCGTAAGAGTCGAGATAGAAAAGCTGCTACAACAATCTCCTTGGTCGTAGGGGTGTACATATTGCTGTACATTCCATTTTTGACATATACCATCTCCCAAGCAAAGTACGCATCCGAGCCTGAGTTCCTGATAGGGCTTTATTGGTTCTATTCTGTGTGGATGATCAACAGCTCCACCAATCCATATATCTATTGCGCAAGAAACAGCAGATATCGTAGAGCTTTTAAAGCTATCTTAAAATTGCAATCGGCGAACATGAGTTTTACAACGAATATTCAAGGAACAGCAGGTTGATGTGGTTATTATACAAAGTCATCACCATCGCCACGACCACCACCATCATCATCGTCAACAACAACAGCAACAATGACAATAACTTTAACTAACAACATACCAAGTTAGCACCTAGTCCATTGATCCATCGTATACTGGCGGAATTGCTAGCGGCGGTCTGCAACTCTCCTATCTCAGTTAGTCAAATTACATGTTACAGTTGTCCCTGTAACTGTACTACTACAACTGAACGTTCAATAGCAGATTTCAAATAAGTTGATGATCATTTTCAATCGAATAAGTAAAATTTCAGGCATCTAAAACTTTTCGTTTATCAGTTAACTGAAAGTTCGAGGGCTATTTGTATGAGATAACTAAAACGTTCAGCGATTACATGTCTCGTAAACAACGTTTCAAACTATCGACAGAGTCGTTTTCGTATGAGTGGGAAACTTAAGGCGGCGAAATACGAGACACAAAAACCCTCAACTTGTCGCGCAACATTGTTGCGTTGCAGGTTTTTGGTCGATGTTGCGCGTTTTTCACTTCGCGAATTTTTTTTTGTTGCGTGACAAGTTGAGATCGCGAGGTGAAAAACGCGCAACATCGATAAAAAACCTGCAATGCAACAATGTTGCGCGACAAGTGGAGGGATTTTGTGTCTCGTATTTCGCCGCCTTTACCGCGCCGTACCGTGACCGTGTCAGTGCCGTAATGTCTATAAAAACATTCGAAATTCATGCCGTAACCGTATCGTATCGTAACGTAACCGTACAGTGTTCCCACTCATACGAAAACGACTCTATACCGACGTATCAAGTGAAAGGTCTAAGAAAGTGATTAGGGTTTATTAATAGATAGATAGAACTTTATTTAGGGAAGGATTACAAAACGCATTTACAAAATGCACCAGTTAAGCTAAGGTTAATCTTCTACTGGTACCCTCGGGACCAATGGCTTTGACTCAGTCTAGGGATTCTCCCGGGGGGGGGGGGGGACTCCTATATATAAGAGGACGGGGATGCTCTTCGGAAATTTTGAAAATGACCCCTAAAAGGTACCTGAGTGGGAGTGGTAACAATTGATTTCTACCCCTAAAAGGTACCAATTCAAAAACAATCATAAAGAAATAAAGTAATGAAACACTTTGTTATTGATGTACCAGTTGAAGATTCAATTCAGATCATCGAAATCGTCCCTTTCATGCAGGTAGTTTATTTACCTCAAAACAGTCCCTAAAAGGTACCAGCTATGTCTCTGACAGTCCACTTAAGTCTGAGACACCCGAAAAGGTACCAGATTGCAGCTTTTGACCCCTAAAAGGTACGACGAGCATCCCCGTCCATTTACGATCGGAGTCCCCCCCCCCCCCCGGGGGATTCTTTCTGATATGTTTTGTCTGTAGTTCTGTCCGTCTTGTAAGATAACTAAAACGTTCAGCGATAACATGTTTTGTATGGCTCGAGCATCGGATCATATGTGAATACCACAAAGGTTTTATCTCCCGCCGGGTTCTCCGGCTTTTCCTTGCTCAGCAAAAAATCAAAAATGAGACTTGAGCGATGTATATGCAAAATATTCAATGTAGAGGTAGTAAGTGCGAGTACCAGCAGAAGAATAGCCACTACGTGGATCTGCTGTATGTAGAAGATTATTGATTCATTTTATTTATTTTATAACCTCGAGCCAAAAACTCTGGTATCCATGCCAGGGTATTCCACCGGGCCTCCTAACAAACAAGCAAACAAACAAACAGCAGGCGAATCATCCTACCTGCCATACATTAACTGCATTCTCTTTACATGGAAATTTATGTCTTCACTTCGGGTACTAGGATCATTCTACTAAACAGAATGCAGTAAATGTATAGCGGGTAGGATGATTCGCCTGCTAGGACAATCCTAGTACTAGAATGATCCCAGTGCCATGTAAAGTATAAACACCCCCCCCCCCCCCTTACTTGCATTACGATAATTAAAAAGATTAATTCTCTAATACATGTAACAAAAACGTGCAACCTTGCATGCCCACTCCGCGCTCTCAAGCTTTCAGTGTTGCCCAAAGTAGAAGTCATCTCCAGTTGCAACAAAAAACGTATTGCGTCCGGAGTGGTAGTACGAATAACTTTGCAGCACAAAGTTTAGAGATACGTTGCACGTATTTATTGCCCGTATTATCGTTACGTATTAGCACAAAGTTTAGAGATTCGTTGCACGTATTTATTGCCCGTATTACCGTTACGTATTAGCCCGAAGATCAAGCTGTCGGAAACCTTTCGTTCCAACGTCTGATCGCCCGACCGTATGACAATCAGGCCAAGATTACTCAAAAATGATTGATAAATAAGCCTTTACCTTTATGACGTTCCATACCTCTATCTATACCAGAATCCTCTTCAATAATCGTTCATATTCAAATTTAAAAATCCCTGGAGAATACAAACACTATATTCTTAAATTGATGAACAATAGATACTCCAAAAGGATTGTGGTAGAGTGATTTTCACCGGACTGTGAAATAGTTACTAAGCTAATAGACACTAATAGACTCTGCACCCATTGTTTTCTTTTGTTGCAATACAACTATTAGACACTATTAAACACTGACTATTAGTAATTGTTTCACAGTCCGATGAAAATCACTCTATAGAGAGAGGTATGAAACATAATGCTAAAGGCTTATTGCGGTGCAGTGAAATCCCTATCATGGCCTAGAAAACATTACACTTACGCACCCTTTCCGTTAATTATTAGCGTTTGCTTTAAGAGCGATAACACTAAAACCATGAAACAACTTGGCAAGTAAATATCATGTACTAAATAGCAACAAAGTTGATAAGAAACAAAACAAAACAAAATGCCTCGAGTCTACTACCAACTATATTTGTCAATTCCTTCAGTCAAATGAAAACCACTCTATTTACCATACTATTTAGTTAGTGCTTGTTTCATGGTTAGAGTGATGGCACTTAATCCGTGAAACAAAATCTAATAGTCAATGTCTAATAGTCTAATCAAAACAAAATAAAACAATGGAAATAGTGTCTACTAATGTCTATTGAATTAATATCTATTTCACGGATTAAGTGCCATCACTCTATATCGTTTTCGCTCTAGCAACCAACGCATACACGTAGGCGTAGTGTTAAACTTTAGAAGGAAAACGGACGAGTTGAGACCTTATAAAAAGTTCACTGTACTGTCCTTTAAACAATATTATTGATTGCCAAAGCCTGGTTTTCACTAGCAAAGCAAACACAAGCGCAAGCGGCATCATAATGATTCGTTTTCATTGAGATAACATGCACGCAAGCACAACAGCAAATACGCGCAAGCGCACGCAAGCACAATGCTACGTTTTCATCGAGATAACATGCACGCAAACACAACAGCAAGCAGAAGGAAAATTTTTTATCCTTGTACTTGCTGCTTTTGCTTGCGTCGTAGTGAAAACCAGGCCTAAGGAGACAGCTAGACGACGATTGTGACATTTTTATTAGTCTTTTTTTAATATCTATCTTACCATGCAGCTGCGTTGTCTATAGATCTACCAACTAACTACTTCTTACACAAGGCTATCCTTTTGCAATGTATAGCAAGGCAGGCCAAAACGTGAACAAATATTTTGGTGAGCTCAATCAGGTTGGACGGCGCCTTTTCCAACGCGATTGGTTGACTGCAAAAAAACTTGCCAATTACGAACCCGCTTGCCTGCTTGAACAATATGAAACTTGCCAGGAGCATTACTCAAGGATGTCAAAGCTAAGACTATTCCTATTTGATCACGTGGCACTGAAACATTTTACAGTGGTACATTTTACATTTCTTGTTATTTCGATTACGGAAAGTTCTAATTTGCATTTATTTGAATATATAAGGCTCTTGCTGTGCACTTCTTGGCTAGTAACCCATCACTCTCCTTTTATTTGGGACTTGAAGAAAAAAGACATCGCGCTGGATGGACATCAGAAACAAAAAAAGAAATCTATAATCAAACAAGTTAAATCGAAGAATGGCATAAGAATTAGTAGGACGCAGATCTCTTCAGCCTTTCACTTATTGAGTTCCCCAAGGCTCAGTACTCCATCCTCTCCCGTTTCTGCTCTACTCTCAGTGCGCATCTTTGTAGATAACACGAACTACCTGCGTAAATCCTTCAGTAAAATTATGTCAGTAGCCAAAGAAGGTGTAGGTGAATGTTAACAAACACGATTTGGACTGGAATTTTTCGTGTCATTGCAAACATCTGAAACAGAGAAAAAATCCGTAATTAGACACAAATGACTCGAAAAATGATATTTATGTTGATAGATACAACTACCTGTATGTGTACATGGCCTCATCTAAAAATCACTGTCAACAGCTGCCAATAGTGCGTGGATACCGAATCGATCGAGCAGGAATTTCTCGTGTCGCTGCAGACATCTGAAACGATGACAAAATCAAAAACAAAATAGCGAAAGAAAAAGGAAAAAGAAAAGAAAGATTTTCAGAAATTTTATTAAAAGTTAATATTTTTGCCTTATTTTTATTACTTTATTTTACTTTAGTTTTTTATATTATATTTTAGTGTACTTTATATTATATTTTGTTTTATTTATTTTCTTATTAATTTCGAAATTACAGTGAATTTAAGACAAGAGAAGAAAAGTAGTAATAGTCAGAAGAAAGACTGGAAAAAGAAATGAAAAGGAACAAAAATAATACAAAATCGAACGGTGTTTTTCCCTGGACGTCGAAACTTCTTGTTCTAGTCTGAAATGATAAAAACAAATCATTTGTCAGAAAAACAAAATATACGATGTAACCAACACGTGATCCAAGATCAGACACTATACTGGAAGAACCTCTTTGACGTTAAGACAACTTTGAAATCAACTGAAAAACACTAGAAGGAAATGTTAGTGTAACCTGGAAGAAATGTAGAGTTCAAATACTAAACCCAACAATACTAGGTAGGAATCATGTCTTATAACAAAGTCAAGCATGCACACAAGAGAAAATTCTAGCGATCGAAGTGCAACGTTCCGATCAATTCTATGTTTCATGGATTGAGTTTTTGGACTCTATGAGGTTAGTAGTTCACGAAGTACGAAAATTCAATAGAAAGGAATGAATTAACAGTGAAAGGAAGAAAGAGCAACGTTGCAAACATCTGAAATGAGAAAAAAATCATGATTGTGAGTAACATAATCTGAAAAGGACAACGAGTTAGTAAAAACGTTGAAAACAACTGAAAGATACAAAGAAAATATGTTAGTAAAAGCTGAAAGAGATGTAGAGTTCATATACTGAATACATGAAAATTTACTGGGTAATATAGGAATCGCCACATAGCCACACAAGATATAGCCACACGAGAAAAATGGGGTGGAAACTTTGCAGGTTTTGTTTCATGGACTGAGTTTATGGACTCTATGGGTTATTAGTAAATCAAATAAGAAAAGTACGATGAGGGAAGAATCAAAAAGGAAAGGAAGATGGAGAGCAATGTTGCAAACACCTGAAAGACAAAAAGGGAAATCGTAAGTAAAACCTGAAGAACAAAACGTGTTAGTGAAAGGTCGAAAACTACTGAAAAATAGTGAAGGAAAAATTAGTATAAGCTGGAAGAGATGTAGAGTTCAAATACTGAACCTATGAAACATTTCTGACTGGTCCAAAACAAACCGTTTCTAGAAAGAAAGATAGAACATTTGATTTTCTCAGTTCTGTTTCATGGCTTCAGTTTTCGAACTCTGTATATTGTTAGTACTATAACAGTCGACTAATTTAAACAAATGTATCAATAGAATACAATATATAATGAATAAATGTGATGAATAACGTCAATGAATGCCATACTGTAATACTATATCAATGCTGTAATTCCCCACAAAACAAATGAAACAAAATCAATTTCCCACAATGAATAAACTGGCAAAAATAGACGTTTATGAGACCAACTAACACCTATCCCAACCCAAAATCCACCGACATTAATTTGTGACATATTTTCAATTTCCCCGACCCTGAAAAAAAATCCCTGACGATTTCCTGCCCTTGAAAAAATGTCAGAATTCCCCGTCTTTTCATTGGCAACCCTGATATATATTTTTTCGTTAATTTTTAGATGAGATGCTATGTAGTTTACAGTTGATAGTTTTGAAAAATGCAATAAAACAAAGGATTGTTAAATATTAGAATTATTAACAACCCAAACGCGCGCATGCATGGTATTAAATCATTAAATTGGGGTAAAGTGGCTGTCAACGCTTACTCCCATGGAAAGGATACATTTCCCCAGTTTAATACAGAAATATAATTTTGAATAATTAAAGGTCATATTTACAATGTTTACTCATAACGTACTGATTATACATCTATGGTTCACACTCCCTCATACACATTGCCGAAAACACACGTGTACATATTAAAGTTATTAGTCATTGTAAATAATTACAAGTCACAATTTACAATAATACAATAATAATGTACAGTAAATATTTATGGTGCACACTCACTCACACACATTGCCGGATTCACATGTGTACAATAAAGTTATCATTATTGCGAAAAAATACAATGCGTCATAATTTGCAATAATGATAATGTACAGTAAATATCTATGGTGCACGCTCACTCACACACATTGCCGCAAACACGTTCAATTTAACAATTTAACATATCTATATATATTTTTAAATTAACGTATCATCAATGTTGCCCATACAGATTGATAAAAAGTAGTCATAATTAAAAAATAGCCCCGCCCATTGTTTTTGCGATGAAATCGTGGAACCATTGTAATTCGGGTAAATATGTAATAAAGGCCCATGGTTTCGTGAAGTGAGGATCTCGAGGCTGTGGACTCCTTGTAATGTAGTTGATGTGATATAGCCATGATGAAGTCTTGGAACCATTATAATATAGCAGGTAAATGTATCTTAAACCAACTCGTCTGGAAAAATCCAACTCATCTTTTAAAGAAATCCAACTCATCGTATATAAACTAAGAAATCCAACTCATCAATTAAAGAAGTCCAACTCGTCAGAAAAAAAATCCAATTCATCGTTTAAATTAAGAAATCCAACTCATCAGAAGAAATCCAATTCGTCTTTGAATGAGAAATCAAATTTGTCTGAAAAATGCGGCAGAAGTTGCTAGTTAAGCCTGCAGTGGAAGTCGTTGATGGTCCCGACTGGACCAGTGCCGGAAACACATACCTAATCCTAGTCCTAGACCTATCCTAGACAAAAAAACAAAAAACAAAACAAAACAAAAAATTTAAAAAAATCCTAAAAGAAAATTATAGAAAAAACGAAGGGAAAAAAAGAAAAAAAAATGATTAAAAGTGAATGGAAAATGTGTGTTGTAAGTCGTTAGTCGAACGAAAGGAGTTGGGATCACAGCTCATGTTCTGCCATCCACTCAAAAATAATGACAAAAGTCAAGTGCAAGACCTCATCTTTTGTCATGCATGTTGTAATTATTCTTATAACTACTGCCAATCAGCCGAAATTTTAATTCCTAATTCCTTATCTAAAGCTACCACTATATATGAAAAAGCTATGGTACTTGAACACTCGTCGTCGCAACCCAGTTTGGTTGTTCTTGGTAGACTTGGCTGAAACAGAAGGTGCAAATGCCATGGTATCACTATTTGTGACAACCATGTCATTTACGTTGGGTTAGGCCGGGCCAAAACAAATCTGATTAACACTAAATTTGGGTAGAGCTAATGTAGAGTACGACCATTACCGTCGGCACGCACAACAATGGAGGGCGGGGAGGGAGGTTTGGGGGAGGGGAGGGGAAGGCGGAAGGGGGAGAGTGGGGTAAATACAAAACGTAAAAGTAGTTGTGCGTATCGACCGACGTTGCAGCCTGACCAGCGCTAACCTAAGACCTATGTCGCCAGAAATCTAAGCGCCCTACGCGCGTTCTATGTAGACCGGTCAGTTAACAACTATAATGGTCGAACTCTACATCTAAAGATTACGACACAGACTCAGACTACAAAGGAGGTCTCTCAATTTGAGAGTATATGGTCGATCAGGTCCAGTGGCTCCATCGGTGATCCAGCGTTGTCTTGTCGTAGGCCTAAGTATTTACTGAAAGCTAACCTAAGCAGTTCAATTGCACCCGGCCCGAAATGCCGATCCAAAAGCTAATAGATCCGACCTAGTTTACATGTGGTAGCTTTCTCTAATGCAACTCGCTTGGTCCATATGTATGAACTATGGATCCCTCCTAGTCCTAACTAATGCTAAGTGAAATTCCCATGCGTTTTGAGGTACTAGATGAAATGGACACTTGCTCTTGTGACTACAGGCCAAAATGAGAATAAAAACAATGCCTCAGCAGCAACATACACAGACGGGTTTACAAAACACCTCCAACACAGCCTGCAGCCAACAGGCACCCGACATGACACGCCATATTTGCAACCAAACAGACGAGTGCAGGCCATGAGGGGCGTCTGATTTCGCAGGCACAAAACAACGCTTATACAAATATGAACATATAACAACACTGAACAAAAGCGATGATGACAATTTGATTCATCACAAGTAAAAAGAATCCATTTCCGAGTATTCTAATTCCTATCAATGAACAGGAATTATTAATTTTGCGAGTTGCTTCTGCATACACACACGTGCACACCCACACAAAACAACTAGAACCTCGAGGAATTTAACAAATACAGCCAATTCGAGGCTAAATGGAAAAAATATCCTAGGATTTGGTTTACTCGAGTTCTGTTGTCATACTAAACCCTGTGGTCTTCATCTGTCGGTGCAGCAGCTAGAAATAAAGAAGGAAAAACGATTAATTGATCAATAGTTGATTAAAACAAAAATCATTATTTTGAAGAGATTATAATACTAAGAGAGCGAAACTCAGTATGTCTGCATGTGCGATGTTCGTGGCGACTAAGGCTATTTTTAGTAATTACTTTGCCATCGCGCGCGCAAGGTTCTCAAACAGTAGAATTTGATTGTCTAGGAGTCTTACGCGCGCGATGGCGAAATTACTAAAAATAGTCTTAGCCGCCACGAACATCGTACAGACATCAATACTGAGTTTCGCTCTCTTAGTAATATGGTCTCTTGTTATTTTTTTAACTTTGATGCCATTGCCCAGAGATTTCGTAGCATTGAGCAGGGAGATCCAATCAGGCAACTATAGAGAACTAGTGTACAAAAACACCCCAATTTTCGCATCAAACAAAATAGAAAATATTCCAATACTGCGGCTATTAATGACAGAGAAAATGGATTTACTTATATTGTGCGCTTGCGGTTTTCCAACTCACACTTGCACACTTTCTCAGGGGGTGTTTACATGGCACTAGGATCATCCTAGCAGGCGAATCACCCTACCTGCTATACATTTACTGCATTCTGTTCGTTTAGTAGGATGATCCTAATATTCTAAGTGAAGACACAAATGACACAAATTCCCATGCAAACAGAATGCAGTAAATGTATAGCAGGTAGGACGATTCGCCTGCTAGGATGATCCTAGTGCTAGGATGATCCTAGTGCCATGTAAACACCCGCTCAGTCAAAAACAAAACAGTAAATTTGATCCTAGATGGATTCCAAAAGAAACTTGTTTAAACTTAGAACCCCTATTCAAACTATATTTGCTAGATAGCTGATTTATTTTGAAGGAAACTTCGAATTTACTGCTAGTATTCTAGTTATCCAGCGGTTATATAGCGAAAGTTCTACGAGGGCCTTCATCGAAGTCTTGAAGTATACTGTAAGAGAGTTTGGAGGTAATAAACATTTTCTAGTAGCTAAAGAAACGCAAAATTGTACTCTCAACGCTCGAACTTGTAAAAAACGAGTAATATTCAGTACCGACTCAAAAGCACATGCAATGGTAGAAGCACCGAGACAGTTGCATTATAAAAACACTCTTTTCTCGCTTTGAAAAAACTTTCTTGATACAAAAAACATTTACTTGTGCAAGAATACCCTCACTGTGCTCTTTACATAAACAAGAAGACGGAATTCAGAAGGAAACCCCTAATAAAAATCTCAGAGATCTACTTACCTTCAGCTTTGCTGCTGTGTGAAGTCGAACTCTCTCGCATACTGAGAAATAAGTACATGATACACGTGATCAATCCATTGTTTTTCGACCAATCAAAATCAGCAATTCCGTGTGGTGTTTTCTAAACGCTTTTTGATTGGTCAAATAGCTTGTGAATTCCGATTCCGTTCGTTGCACTCATCCTTTGTTATTTTAATGTAAGCCACTGAAATTGCTGTTTAAAATTATCATACTCGGAGCTACTCGGAAGGTTTACAAAAAGCAATCAAATGTGGCATATCGGAATTCACAAGTTCAGAAAAAAACTGGACAATGGAGATGACAAAAAGGTCAACCCGAAGAAAGCGTTCTAAAAATTTACGTTTTTTTATAATTTATAACAATTTATGTTTTTATAGTTTCGCCCTACGGGCTCGTGCAATTTTGATAATCTTTGAAAAACACACTCGTGCAAATTAATACATATAGTTCTACCAAGTTCTATAATTATACTACCACGTTGCTTGTTATACTATGACTGACAATGGATAGGCAGCATGTACTCTGTATACCTATTGCAAAAATGTTATACCGAAAGGGAGTGTACTAAGGGTTGGACCATTAAAAATCGTGGGAGGAGGTGACAATTCCCCAAAAAAATTTCCTGCACAGAAGTATTGTCCAAAAAATAAATAAATAAATAAATAATTGAATCAATCAATCAATCAATCAATCAATCAATCAATCAATCAATCAATCAATCAATCAATCAATAAAAATATTTTTACCTCCCCTCCCACCCTATAGGTAGATGTAATCAGTAAACACTGTTCAGTTTCGATTTTGGGGGGTAAAAGCAAGCTCATATGTACATTTTGTTGATATTAACCTGTTTAAAGTTTGCGACAATTCTATCCATACTCCTTTACGTTCTTTTAGTAAGAACATAAAAATGCAAAGGCATGAGACTTTTGTCCGACAACCTTTCAATGATAAATAAAAATGGGTGTTTATCGTTAACTAATTACTCGGGATACTTTATTTTGCATCTTTTGACTGCAAAGATATCACAAAATCCAAAAGTTTGTTTAATAATTAAACTCTTTTATTTCCCTTAATAACGTTTAATTTATTAACATAATTAACATCAGTTACATAGGAATCCCAGAGGCGGATTTAGGATATCTTTAGGATGGGGTGCACGTGCCTTCTTCAGGAGGGGGCGCACCATCATATAAATTGAAACTGCCGAGAGGATATTTTGGAAAAATGTTGAGAAAAATGGACTCAAACTCGTCTCAGGAGGGGGTGCACACCCCCTGCACCCCTCCCCTAAATCCGCCCCTGAATCCCATGACTACTGATCAATACCACAAACTGATTATATCTTAAATGTCTTTACTACTTAATGTACTCTTAACTATGCTTGATAAAACGTGTCACAATTATATTTTGGTTATTCCTAGTAGTTACAGCATCGGTAACCGTCCATGCAGGTTCTCGGCCCAGTACACCTATCAGTACTCTTGACTTGGTTTTCTTTTATGCATGACCCCATACAAGGCAGATCGTTAAGCACTTGACTGAGATCTAGACCAAGAAAAATTAAATGTTAAACAACAATTAAGTAGGGTGAGTATTTTGAAATAAACCCTCTTTGGGACTACCTTTTTAGAAATGAGAATCCATTGAATTTCTCAGTATTAGATTTATCGAAAAATGGAATTTAAAATCGAATTCACCATACCGAAAATAGTAAAACTGCCAAGTTTCAACAATAATTCACTCCAACGTGATAAGAGTCAAATAATTGATTCCAGCAGACTCTACTTTTCCGTGCATCTGTACTCAAATATATGCACAGATGACGTCAAAATGTGGTGAAAACAAAAAAGTACGCCAAAAGACGAAGTGGCATTACTATTGTTCTCACCACATTTGACGTCTTCTGTGCATCTATTCTAGACTGACAGATCTAGACCGGAAAAATGAAGTCTATTGTTTTATATATTTATTTATGTTTTATATATGGCCAGTGCTCAGAATAGAAATGTGGTAGTTGTACGATGACTGGACAAAAGCCGATCTCAAGCGAGCCGAATCTTTTCCTTTCAAAACATAATTAGGCTATCGAATAGTCCTGAGGCTGATCGACTCATCTTTTTTCTTCTACTTCTTTTTTTATCTGGAGGGAATTGCGAAAAGTTGGACAGTTCCCAGTTTAGTGTGGGAGGGATTTTTTTAAAATTACTCATTATAGTGTTTGATCTATGAAGCAAAAATTGTTTCAGAGTCTCAATAATTTGAAAACAAGATTTCAAATCCCAAAACGTTATAAGCCTCAAGCTTTGGCAAAACAATAACGACATATCGAAACACTAGATGTCTTAAACTTTGGAATCGTTTATTTCAGTGAATGGTGAATTAATTTTATATCATTAAAGATTGGAGTTTTTTTTAACTTTATTTAGCTGCGTCAAAACAGTTTTTGGTATTTCTTAAGTTCTCCGCTGCAATTAGTAGTTCTTATATTAAAAATATACCTGGCCATGGCACAACTCTTTCTGCCAGAGGATCAGAGATGGCGATGGCAATGAATCCAAGGAAAACCAACAAAGCGAAAGAGAGTTTCATGTCTGCAGCACTTGAGCAAGACACCTACGACAACAAGTTTAAGCTGAAGATCAGTCGATCAAGCTTTGGAGTTAGTGTTTGGCCAAAGTTGTGTATAAATCATATATACCATGTTTGTTTGTTTTTTGTTTTGTTTCCTGTTGTGTTGTTGTTGTTGTTTGTTTGTTTGTTTGTTTGTTTGTTTGTTTGTTTTTAGTTTTTACAATTGGGAAACTTCTATACAGGCCTAAAACATTAATATGTATTGCCTTGGAGTACAACTATAACAATGCAATAAAATAAAGTATACTGTGTATTGTATTATAAAAGGCACTAACTAGACACTGATAAACCCTCTGGAAGATGTAGAGCACTTGGCAAAACGCAAAAGAAACACTCGACTACGCCTTACTTTTTATCACGTCATTCATGTGTCTGATCGATGTTCGAGGATTCCTGATCAATCAGATACATAGACCTATTTCAAAAAATGTTGTCGGGCGAGAGTCTTCAAGCCCACGCGACTAGACTGCAAAGGAGTATGGGTAGTTGAAAATTTGCTCTCTTTTTGGCTTTGCTCTTTATTTTAAGCACCAACGAATAAAGGACTTTGTTGTATAAGCTCAACACAAGCTGGTTGAGAATTGTCGTGCCGAATTGCGGTTTAGTAGTTTCTACCCCGTACTCCATTTCGGGTGAGTCGTGTAGACTTGACTCTATTTGTCGACAACGTTAATTGAAACAGGTATGCCCTTCTTGTTTGAAGAGATCTCTCCGATAAAATTACATTTTTTAGAGATTATTAAATTTTGCATACTAAGTTTTATTCCCTTTGGAGCGAGACCCTGAGACGTCGAGACTTTAAGACGATTCGGCTGGTAGAAATGAGAGCAAGTACAACACCAATAATTATTCTTAAAGGCATGGAAAGAACTCAGGGAACGATCACATTCAAATTCCTAATATATTTATAAAACGCTTGAAAATTCTAGAAAAGTGCGCGCAAACAGCTAGATGTCCTAGCTTTAAATACGCGTGCAACACTAATGCCTTCTTTACATTGAAAAACAATGTCAGATAGCCGACCAAAACGTTGGTAAAAATAGTTTAATTTACAAAACTAAGTCAGAGCTACTGCCAGTGAAATTGAAATCCATGAATCCTAGCAGCGATTTTCACGTTTTTAACGTTTGCAAAAGTTGGCAGTTTTTCTAACTCATACCTTTGAGATGATCTCTTTGTTTTTTCTTATTTTTCACTTTGTGCTGTAGAGAATATCAGTAGCACTGATAGACTATAAAAAATGACTGCTGTTCTTATGTCATTTGACAGGCTTGTATAATCAATGCAGTTACCATGGGATATTTTTCAGTGAAGGGATGTGTACTAATTAGACCTGAATAGCACTGATTTAACAATAGAAAACTATAGAACTAGCGTAAAATATATAAATATATTTTATGTATTTTCCTGTTGTGAAATGCAGCAGCACACCTTCACTGCACTATTATTGAAATTCTATTTCATAAAACAGTATCTGACAACAAAAATTGAGCGGAATAATAGATAAATTTCTTTTGTTTCAAACACAGCTCCTTGCCTAGCCTCCTCACGGATTCCCTATTGCTCACGAGTTTCTTAAAAGTATTGGTAAACGAAGCAAAAACGCTTGAACATGCTTACCCACACATGGGCTTCAGCATCATATCACTTCTCATTAATTACACAACAAAATTGCAAACTAAAGCTTTTCCAAGACATTTTGCAATCGGACTTTTTACTGATGTCACGCAAAATTACTATTTTCAGTGCTTTTCATTAAAACACAAATTTATCTCCACAAATCGGTTTATCGTACCGAACTTAGTAAACCTGCAAAGTTTCATAACAATAATACGTTAAAAACTCTCGGAAATATAGAGCCAGAACTAGCATACATTTTTTTGTAAGTATCGGCAAATTTCCTCGAGTTTGCAATAGATTGTTATGAAACTTGGAAGATTTACTAAATTCGGCACAATAAATTGATCTATAAGATCCTTTTTGTTTTAATGAAAATCACTGAAAATGGCAATTTTGCGTGACATCGGTAAAATGGTATCTTGCTCTTACTCAGCGTTACCACTACAACGAGAAAAGTTCCCTCAGGCATCAGCATATCTTTACTAAATGCCGGCGATAAAATTGTTGAAAGGTGCTATTGAAACTTTACAAAGCTTTTAGATGAGGCAGGTATTCTGTTATATGCAACTATAGCTAGTGAACGCATTGTGTGTTGTAAAATAATCCGGTAGAACAGCTAGTAAGTTCACTTCCAGCACATGTTGTCCCTGAGGGACCGGCACCTTCTTAACAGATGGTCGATAACTAGTACTATACAATGCTGCTCTGGATTGACTTTTTCCTCAATGAAGAGAAACCTAGAAAATATATTCCAATATCTAGTGAACTGTGTTTTAAATAAATAGCTGATATACAAATTACAATCCAATAACTTGGAAGAAAGGCTTTAACATGTTAATTCCATTGAAGCACGTTTCCCGTCGGGGAGGGGGGGGGGGGGGAACTCCGATATGTTTTGGCGGACATTTTCGTCGGGAATGATCGTTGTTCCATTTAGGAGTCAAACGCTGGCACGCTGGCACTACTTTTACGAAGATTGGTCGGTATACGTTTTGGGGTTCCCCAAAAGAAAAACGATACCAAACAGAGGAATGGCTCAAAACATTTAATTTAATTAGACAAGGCGCAAAACTGAAAAAGTCGATCGCAAAAAGTGCAGAAGGCATTTTGGGGTAGAAGCTGGTAACATAACTATTCTAAACTAATTTTTCATGCTGAATCCGAATATGATTGTTACCAAGACGTATTCTGCAATCTTATCGTGTAAATGACGTATTTTGTGAATTGCTAAAGTCATTTCATACTAACGGCTTTTTCATGTAATTCCAAAAGTTCCCAAACTTAAAAACAATTACCATAGCTGGAAAGAGTATATCAAAATCAGTAAAAGTGTGAAGTTTGAAGGATATCAGTTGAAAACTCAAGGAGATATGAATTTTCAAAAAACGAAATTTGTTTGTATCTCTTGCATAACTGTAAGTGTTTTTATACAAAATTTCGTATCTGATTTTTCGAAAATGCGCCTTGTCTTTATCAGAATGAAAAGTAGCGACAATTTGAAGAAATCGCGTCTGTTTATTTGTTTTATTGGCGCCTTTAGGAGTTAAAAAAAAGGTTACTTCGTCCCATTCCATCTTTTGGCCCATGACTGCATATATATTAAGATGTACTTCATGATTTTTGAAAAAAGGCAGGATAGAAATTAATGGGAAATATATAAAATAGGAATTTAAAAGAAAAAGGAAATAGAATGCCATCATCCGAAGGTTTTACCACCAGTGTCATTTAAGGAATAAGTGTTAGTTACATCTCAATCAAACGTGAGAGCTGTAAAACGCAGTTACATACAAACAGCTTTTTTGGTAATAATCGTGCCATAGTTAATTGCAATACTTAATACCTTTAGTAACTTTTTGATTTAAAAATGGACGGTTGTATATCATGCAGTTAGTTAAACTGCGTTGCAATTTATATAATGGCTAGAAAAATTGATAGCTAAACGGAAAATGGAGAACGCACTACAGTTAACTATCGCGTATAAGCCAATCTCTCCACACTCCCTCAGGAAAACGAATATTCCCATTTTACCTTTCCCTGCTTCTCTATAGATTAGAGTCTCATTTGATCCTCCTCCAACTAGTTTTCTTCGTGTCTTGCATATACAGCAAGTATATCACACAAGTGCGGCAAGCACTCCTTACGTCATATTTTGCATATAAAATGTGGCTCATGAAATAATAACAATTGTGATTTTTTATGAAGCTTAACAAAAAAAGTAATTTTCGTTGGCCCGCATGTTTGATTCACTCTGTGGCGGGTAAATAAAACTATAATTTTTATATTTCAAATACATTATCAAATATAACATTGAATCATCAATTCGGATCATTTTGAAGTTACACATGAATAGCTCATAACATAATTTCATTGGTGACGATTTGTATATTTACTAGAGAAGCTTTTGATAATTTGAACATTTTCTATCAATAAAAAGCTCTCCGAACATTTTTGGAGCGGAGGCTCATTATACTGACCGCTGGCCTGCACCCTGATCGATACAGTGGCGCAGATGTGATAAGAACAAAAATTATAACTGATGACAAGCTCTCCGTGATATTTCATGCGGGATCACTGTATATATCTCAGTGAGCCGTCCTGTCAATACAAAAATATTTCAATATTCTCAAACTCTTGGCTCTCTAGGAGCTCCTGTGCCTTGTGTATGTATATTAATGGATGACATTTTTGGGGGGGAGGGGGTAGGAAAACGGAGGATTTGGCTAAAAAGTGCATAGCGCCAATTTTTAACCTGATCGTGACAGAGTGGACAGAGACACAAAACTTTGCATTCTGTACATTCTGTAAAGAAACCTTTAGGATATGGGTATCAAATCTGGGATGGGTGCCCAAGAATAGAACTTCGTGTTACTTCATAGCTGGTCATGCTATTGGACATGAGCAGTGAGCGGCAATGAGCGTTTATGCCTTTTAAATAAAGATGGAACTAAACAAAACAAGGCAAGTAGATTGGCCGATCGATGCATCAGACGCATTTGGACGTTCTTGATTGGATAAGGCTAACATAAGATAAAATGTATCAAAACCGACTATTTTCACATTTCCTTTTGCAAAGCATGTTATTCATAGGTTGATATATTTTCTTCCTGAAAACCAAGAAATTCTAGAACGGGAAAGCGGAATGCCGCAGGACAATAGACAGTAACCTAGTTTTCACATGTACATATATGCAGGGACAACACAAAGCTATTTCCTATGGGCCCCATAGTTTAATAGGCCACACCACACACAAAGGGAATTCGTGTCCTACTCTTCTTGAAGAGCGCTATGAAGCCCAAAAGTGAGTATAGTTCTTACAAAGTTTCTGTGACAATCAAACTCCTTGGGAGCCCGATAATACAATAGGTTCACTTCTTGTACACGTGTTGACCCGGAGGGGCGCTTCCGAAACACGTGGTCGATAACTAGTACATGGGGCAAAACTGTTCTGGAATGATAATGAAATAAACTTTTGTACACTGAGTAATATTTGAGAGCGTACCGTTTCTGGAATGAGTTTATTTCTCCTCAATAAAAAAAAGCCTAAAAAAGATATACCAATTGATTGTGAATCAAAAATAACGTCGAACTCATTCTAAGTCCGTGAAAGCGCGTCACTAACCTATCATGTGAAATGCAACTTTTCCTCACACTTCGATTAAATTTCAAAATTACGTGCTTAAAAAGTTGGGTGCCATGCATGTGATGTTTGAAAATTCGATGGAAATCAATGCGTGATAAACAGGGGATTTTTTTAAATTCCTCTCTCGAAAGCTCGGGAGAAGGATTTAAAAAATCCATCTGCTAGCAGGATATCCCTAGATATGAAATATATCAATGGCTTCTTCTTTCCGTAGCCACGTCAAACATACGGCACGTTTTTCGTTGGAGTCGTCTCGAACTCGGACTACTTGTAGGATTCTATTATAGTATGGCTTCAATGATTGGATGGCTATCGGGCCGTGCGTCCAAATTAACTCAATGGACAACACACTGACACCATTTTTTTAAATTTTCTTGTGTTTCAGTTCTTGTCTTGTAATTTCACGTGTTACCTGTGGTAAACATAGTCTAGATCCGCTGTGTTACGGTCGTCAAATTAACCAGCAATTGCTCAAAATTACCCAGATGCCCTTTGCAAGCTAGCAAGTTTTGTTACACGCACAGGCTTCTTCGAAGCCCGAGTGAACGCTATTATAGCGTCTTGTTTAAGATTTTTAGTGATGTTTTAACAATCATCAAAGGAATTTTAAAGAATATCCAAAATTCTAGAAATTCATTACCAGAGTTTCTAACTTCCTACATGACAGTACAGTACTAGAATGATAGCTACAGAAGTCAACTTGTCTACAACATATCATTATTAACGAAGAATGGATTGATATGTTCAGCGTTTTGATTGGACAACGAATGATGTCTGATCGCTTTCAGACAAGTGTCCACTCCACAGAAGCTTCAGTTCCTCGTAGCATAGTGATTCTTCGGCAATTCAACTTCCATCGAAATGGAGAAATCCTGTTACCGTGGCAACTGAAGTCACGTGGTATGAGACCAAATTTTGCAGCCAGCTGATCCAAAGAAGGGATCAAAGTAGAGGTTTTCTTGGAATCTTCAGACATCAACGACGCACGTGCAAAACACGTGAATTCTTCAGTAAAGCCGATGTAGTCTCTAACACCAGCACTACTGGAAGATCCGGCGATATTCCTATTGCCAGTGTCTTGGAAAATCTTCTCTTGATAACCTGGCAAAAATCTGATCATAGTATAATCCTTTTCGAGGCAAGGAAAGTCTTTAGTCCAGTTCTGAGTCTCTGTGACTATTGCAGCTGACTTGTTGAATGGGTTCAGCAAGGGCTTTAGAAGCGTTAGCATCCTCGGTAGAGAAAAGTAGTCCCACAAGTTGGATGTAGTGATCCTGTCAAAAGTCATTCCATCAGGAATGTATGGAGCTACATCTTTGCAGTGGCACAGGATAAAGGACATTTGGATTCGGTCACCCTGTAGATGCGCAGCACACCGTTTTAGAACGTCGGTGATGTATCTGTTGTACAACTCATTTACATCAGTTACCTCTGGGTAAGCCGCACTAGCGTCTTTATAATCCCAACCACGAAATGGCATGCAATCAGATCCGATGTTATACTCAAATGGTCCAGTGTTTGCCGAGTGGAAGAACGGTGAGCCCGTCATAGTGAAGTTGTTTCTTGTTGCTTTTTCTCTTTTCTTTCGAGACAAAAGTACACCATATTTGAACCAGTCTTCCATGGAACGCTTGTGCTGTTTTGGAATTTCCTCAAGAAGAATTCCTATTCCTAAGCTTGCTTGAGGATCGCGTTTTAAGACTTGCTTTCGCTGATGAGAAAGATCTGTTTCTTCCTTGGCAAGACAAAGCCACGTTTTCCAGACAACCTGGAGTCTTCTGAACTGCTCGGCATGGTCTACTTTCATAATACCACTTGTAATTACTTCCAAGTTAGATATTTCAGCCAGGGCGTTAAGACAACCTACAACCAAGTCATAATGTTCCTGCGACAGTTTCAATGAATACCAGATTTGGGTAACAGCTTCGGCAGCCTCTTCGCCACCTGTTAAGCATGGAACAATAGTAAAATGTGAATAAAGCAAAACCACTGGCATTACCGACCATAGCAAAGGACATGAAGGAGAGAGTAAAAATTAAGGCCTTCTAGTTTCTTCTCTTTTCCTTCTTTTCCTTAATCCCTCTTCTCCCCCTCTACCACTTTTCTCACTTTGAGTCACAGTAGGGTTGATCCGATTCACTGGCCAAATGGCCGATTTGGTACTACGGTGCCAAATGATACTCAGCCTCTATTTATCACAATTCTAGCTAGTATACAGTTTCCATTTTTGAAGAATGCTTTAAAATGAGCAACACATTTGAAATAATCAATTAATGTAAAAAATATATTGTTATAAATTTTGACTTTAGAGTTGGCATAGCCTACCGTATGCAGAGTGTAAAGTGTTATGCACTATTGAACACTAATTAGTATCTGATACTATGGGAATTTGTCCTCAAAGACATTATTAGGTCACAGGATTGGAATAAAAATTAAGTTTTTATTTTGATCGGTCCTCTACTGGAAAATTTTACCCATAGCTAGCCTCGAAGGGTTCGAAGTAATTTTGATGAGAATTCAGCGAGTTTGTAGCAGTTTGAAAATAATAGTCGTTTCGGGTCAGTGATGATTTCCACTGATTTAAATTCAAAAATAAGATCAGATCACACGAAGAATCCTGAGTTTTCAAGCTCCAAGAAACAGTGCTTGTATATTTTTTTAAAATTACATTTGTTAGTATTTCGATGGCTAAATGTTCTAGTACAGAGTATTTTCGTTGGGAATCGACAGCTATATGTGAACTCCCGGTCTGACGCTTTCTTTTTTCTAAGGACTAATTACAAGACAGGAAAAATTCGATTTCGCCAGAGCCAGTATTTTCCTGCGAGCATGCGCAATAAGAAAAATCGGCTCTGGGGACGACAAAAGCAAATTCTCATTTACCTTTACACAGCATATAAACAAGCAACACAGTTCTTGCCAAAGTGCAAGCACAGATATCATTCAACACAAAGTTGACTTTGCCACGCTTTGATGTTGGTCGCAGTTTACTGATCGTCAGACATAGGTTTCGTGGATCACCCACACCACACAGAAGAAGATTTAGATCCTCGCTGTACTCAAAACCTTCATTCATTGAGAGATTAAGTAAATCTAGTGCTGGCGAATTCCCAACGTAATAAAGTTCAGACATTCCAGCGCCATGTCTAAACCCTTTTATATCCAACGCTGCTATCTTCGAAGCTAAATCTTCTACTAAAGTCGAGACTTTTTTGCACTCAGTTTTGTGAGCTGCCCAAGTTTTCTTCAAGCAATCGTGTCCACAAAACCAAGCCCCCATGCAGTTGCAACACATCATCATCTTTACGTTGGATTTCTTTCTACATCCAAGACAAACATACCGCAAAGCCACGTCGTAACACTCAGTGCTGTGTCGAAATTCATCGCTATTAGAACACTTATCACTGCAATAATATGCTTCGTGACACTTTGCACACTTCTTTCCTTGGCTTGTCACTACATCGCATCGCCAACACTGATTTTTAGAACTGAGCATGTTGACTGATTAAAAATTTACGAAATGGTACAAATCTTTGCAATTCTCGGAAAAGTGCTGTTCTACTGGGAAATGATGTCATCGGGCAGTTTTGGGAATCTGTGGGGGGGTGTCATAATAAAAATAAATAATAATAATAATGGTTTATTAGTACTCCACATGGTGGCTCTTCTGTACTAATTCCGAAAAATTATATACAATTGATAATATATGCATTATGGATATAATAAAATAATATAATGGTTGAAATAAATATATGGATAAAATAACGTGCAACAAAGATGTATAATTACATAAATAATATATATATCATATATATGCATAAGTTATAGATAGTATAGATAGTAGTCATCGAAGCAGGAAGCCCAAATTGACCATTTTACTTTATTTCATTTTATTTTATTCGATCTGATTTGATTTGATTCATTTCATAATTATTATTTTATTACAGCCGTTATCGATAACACGTAGAGGTTCGTTACAAATCTCGTGCTTGACTTTTGTATTTTGCCAGACATCAATCATCTGTATTTCTATGGCAACCAAGTTCTAGCTCCTCCCACTTGTTTATTTCTCTAGAATATCAAAACTTTAATACACATCCAGCCTATTAAAATCATCGAATTGAACATAGAAGCTGAGACCGAAATGGCTCCTGGGTACACTAGTAATGTTTGGGTTTTCATATAGTTTATCTATGAAATTCTTTCGTTTATAAAACCAACATATGTCTCAACAGTCATTGCTTGAAACGTTCTTGGGCACGCACTAAATATATATAATTTCTCAAGAGATTTCCCGATGCTCATTTCGGTCAAGGCTTCTGTTTTGTTTTGTTTTAACTGAAATCTAATGAGCACTGAATTCTTTAAGGTCCGGTAATACGAGCAACAAAATCGTGCAACATGTCGCGCAACATTGTTGCGTTGCAAGTTGCAGAGCAAATGTTGCTCGTATTACCACCCCGCACGCAACAAATTTTCTTTGTTGCACGAAGTAGAAGCACTGTCTACTTTTTGCAACAAAGAAAATTTGTTGCGCGCGGAGTGGTAATACGAGCAACATTTGCTCTGCAACTTGCAACGCAACAATGTTGCGCGACAAGTTCCACGATTTTGTTGCTCGTATTACAGGGCCTTTATGTAGTTGGGATTTCTTTGTACAATCTCCAAGACGAAGGTCAAAGCAGTAAAAAGGGTCAGGATGGGGGGTACAAATCGGTCAGCTCTCTGTCAAATTTTGGACCTTTTCTCATGCAGTTGTCAGTTAAGTGGAAATTAATAATGAACTCATGATTCTGAGGACTTGATGATTATTTTGTTTTCAATGTTAGTTTCATAAATGTAAATGATTAGTTATTTACGGTGGCCCACAGGGGCAAAACACAGTGCAAAATTGCTTTGAAAACACAACAAAGTTTCGTGGAACACAATCTTTTACTGAACACAACAAAGTTTCGTAGAACACAACAATTTTTCACAGAACACAACAAGACCCAACAATGTTTTACAGTACACAAGTCTTTCACAAGCAACTAATTAGTTAATGAGCTAGGATGAGAAATTTCTTTCAATTCAGATTTTTATATTAATGTCGTTTTGGTTGAACATTTTTCAGGTCCGTGGACATGGAGCTTCAAAGTGGACGAACAACACTGCTAATTGTATTAGTCTCATTATGTTCAATATTGTATATAAATGGTAAGTTAATCAAACGTTTAATAACGACTACTCTCAGTAGTTCAAAAATTAAATCCACATATATTTATACCGCAAGGAGTAAAACAACAATGCGTTGTTAGAGTCTCTGTAACAAAAGATATTTATCAAGTATTTTTTTAGCTGCTAGGGCCACTTATCAATGCATCAATAAGTTATTTTTTAATCATTGCTATTAACACTAGTTGTTTGTGATCAGTAAATTGAGGACGAAATTTGTTGCTTCTTTACTATAAAGCACTTTTGACCCCACGTCATCTTTGTACCGCACAGTAATATTCATCAAACTCACGGACGCTTTTGGGACGTTTTCCAAGGGAAGACACTGTCATGTTCGATGTATAGACGAGTTGTTTGGGGTCAAACTTTTCGCTGAATTAATAAGTTTTTTTAAAAAGCCTCGTACAATATACAGAACTAATCAGCTCGCAGCACTTCACTTTCTGTTAGAAACGGCTAGTTAACGTAAAATATTTGAGTATGCTGTGTAAATATATATATTTTAAAATCAATTTCCAACTAAAGTAAAGTAAAGTAAAGCGACCATATTTTGCATCGATAACTCGTGACAGCAATTTGGGTAACTGATAAACTTGAAATCGACGGTGCGCTCATTTTACTCCCCTCTTTCCATCAGTACTTTGTTTTAAGGGTATGTAAAGCTAATTCAAGGAAATTGAAACAAGGATGCACATTAGGCGCCCTCTCGCTAAATAAATCTCCCTTATGTGATAACTACAATTTTGGCAGAAGTTAAATTTTTTTTCAACGGCATGGCTACACTTGGCACAAGATACCGATGGTTGGAACAACTTAACTGGGAACCCTTGGTAACGTCTGAGACAACAAGTTTTGTGAAAAACAGGACACTTGACAGGTGAAAATTCAACGAAAAAGGTCAAAAGGACGCGATGAAAAATACACACTTGGACGGAGACAGAAATACATTCCGATTGCCTTTGGAACAAAGTTTCAAAACATTGTCAAAAGGTCTCACTCGTGCATCAAAATCAGTCACCATGCATACTGAAACGTCTAGAATCAAGAGAGCATAAATAAGAGAGGGAAACTTGTTAATGGTGCGCGCGCCGTGATGATTCCCATCTGTGCTATTTTTAGTAACCGGATGCAGTTTAATTTTCATCTTACCCTACTTTCGTGCGTCATAAATTGACACTTCCGCCCCAGAGAATCGTTTAGCAGATTTGAGTTTTCAAAAACAGCATTAAAATCAAAGTTATCTTAGTTCTGCTCTTGTTCATATTATCTACCATCAAAAGTATGTACTTTCTGATTACAAAGGAACAATTTTGATGAGAAACAAGGCAAAAACGTCGAGGATTTTGTTGTGTTTTTGAAAGAAATTTTAGCGGAAATGCGCGCGCTACACGTCATCGAGCGCGCGCTTAGGTTTATTCAAAACTTTTCGCTCATTTGGATGAGGAAAACTCGTTTGTCTTTATAATTTTTTGATGTAAATTATTAATTGGACATGAGATGGCTTTTTCGTGGAATCTAGAATATATTTGGTATCGATTGTATAATTTTATGAAGCTCAAATCGCGAAATTCCACTCGTTCAATTTTTCGACGCACGGGAGTAGGGTAAGACGAAAATTAAACTGCATCCGGTTACTAAAAATAGCACAGATGGGAATCATCACGGCGCGCGCCCCATTAACAAGTTTCCCTCTCTTATTTATGTTCTCTTGCTAGAATACAAATCAGACACGATGAGTGAAAATGGAAACACGACAAACCTTCACGGCCGGAAAACAAGAGTCGAGGACATATCGAAACTTGGCCTTAATATACCGACTTCGATAAACTAATAGTAGAACCCAAGCACACAAAAACATTGGCACTATACCAGCTGTTGACGTGACTGCGGCAAGCTTAAACGAATCCGAACGAACTGAAAAGGGCATTCAGCATGGGCTTGACGAGGTCACAATTCACCATTAATTAAAATTGCCGTCAATATAGACAAAACGTGGAATGCCATGCAAAGCAATGTCAGAGATCAAGAGGCAACCCAGCAAATGGAATGAACAAACCACCACCGTGGATGCCCCCCGCTACAAATTTTTCTGGGTCTCGTAGACGCAACGTAGATAGACCAGGACTGTGTTCCATTTTTAAAATATCTTCTGGACGTAAATACATAGTCTCTCCCCCCTGGACAGGGATCCCATCCCAAGTCACCCATGAATGGTTCTGAGTTGGCGATTTCCCACACAACAGCAGCTTAGTCTCAAACTCTCGATCAATAAATTCCCACTGAACGATCTTAACGTTAGGAAATCGTCTACACGCCGTCGCTTGATCTGAAGAAAAGAAAAGACAAAGGACCGCTCAATGCGCATTCTCTAGTAGAGAAATCCCCGGTGGATGGAATCCCTGACCAGGAGGGAGCAACTACCACGCCCACGTAAAAGTGGCACGCAACATCGGCAGCCCAGAATATAAGGCGAACCCATGCGAGTTACTCTCCCCGATCCAGGCAGAAAAAGAAAACAAACGAAAACAAGAAAACAAGGTCTAGAAGGAACTAAACAGTCCAAAGAATACTTCTCAACACACGCTAACTAGACTTATCGTAATTACCCTCACTTAACAGGGTCAAGCGAAATATCTTGCATGCAATTGATAGACATACACAAGCCAAGATCACAGGCCATTTACAATAATTATCGAGCCTTCCAAAACACTATACGCGTAAAAAACGCTGTGTTTACAAAGTAATAGCTCTGAAAACCACGATCACGGGCCAAATTGGAAAGAAAGAACTCATAGTCGTCACGATCACGAGCCAAATTGAAAACATAAAGAAACAGAACTAAACAACCGCCACGATCACGCCGGGCAAAATTGAAGAAACATAAAGAAACAAAACTAACAATTACCGCCACACAATCACGGTCCAAATTGAAAAACACAATCGCCACGATCACGGGTTGAATTGTAAATACGCAAAGACTCGCATTCGCCACGATCACGGGCTTCAAAAAGGATTTTCGATCGATAACATGACAGTCTACATTAACTTCCTGTAACCGTTCGAGACTTCTCAGCCGATTTTCCAGATCCAATAACTGATTTGGATCCTAAAAAAGAGCATTGATACAATGAATAACTTACAGGCACTACTACAATCACTGCCTCGACCACGGGCCAACATCTCAGTAAAGAAAACTACTCATTGCCTTGCAATTGATCACGGGCAAACATTTCAGTACAAGAAAACTGCAAACATAATTGCCCCCATCACAGGCCAGCATTTCAGTAAAGAAATCTACAATCATAGCCACGATCACGGGCCAACATTTCAGTACAAGAAAACTACAATCATTGCCTCGATCACGGGCCAACATTTCAGTACAAGAAAACTACAATCATTGCCTCGATCACGGGCCAACATTTCAGTACAAGAACACTGCAAACATAATTGTCCCCATCACGGGCCAGCATTTCAGTAAAGAAATCTACAATCATTGCCACGATCACGGGCCAACATTTCCGTACAAGAAAACTACAATCATTGCCTCAATCACGGGCCAACGTTTCAGTACAAGAAAACTGTCTACAATCATTGCCACGATCACGGGCCAGCATTTCAGTAAAGAAATCTACAATCATTGCCACGATCACGGGCCAGCATTTCAGTAAAGAAATCTACAATCATTGCCACGATCACGGGCCAGCATTTCAATAAAGAAATCTACAATCATTGCCTCGATCACGGGCCAACATTTCAGTACAAGAAAACTACAATCATTGCCACGATCACGGGCCAACATTTCCGTACAAGAAAAAACTACAATCATTGCCTCGATCCCGGGCCAACATTTCAGTACAAGAAAACTACAATCATTTCCACGATCACGGGCCAGCATTTCAGTAAAGAAATCTACAATCATTGCCGCGATCACGGGCCAACATTTCAGTACAAGAAATCTACAATCATTGCCACGATCACGGGCCATTCAACGAAATTCAACGACTGAGAACATGCACTGAACCGACATTCAATCAAAGCGAAGTTAGCTCCACAAAATGGAACAAATTCTCTTACTTCTGCACTACAGCCTCTGTTGACGGCAGAGCTGGTTCATCAGTAAAAAGGATAGCTACAGCATCAGCTTGAGGAACTTGTGAGACTTGATCGCAATGAAAGTTTAAGCCGGGGTTGATTTCCAAAGTTCAAAAACGCCGCAGGTTCGGCTTGGGCATTCGCTTGATGATCATCATTTACTACAGGATTCGCTGGTGGGTTCGCTAGTGGATTAACTGGTGGATTTGCTGGAGGATCGGCATTTACAACAGCTCTTACGCCAGCAGGATTCATAACAGGGGCTTGATCGTCCGCCATGAATAGTTCAGCCGGGGTGCAGGATAATAAGAACTAAAGAGGGATCTCTATTCGGGTCCCGACTCTGATTTCTTGACCAAGTAATGCTTGCAAAGGCGTCCTTTTAATTTATATAAACTGGAAACCAATCAGAACTGCCTATTTTTACCGCCACGGGACATTCCTTCGTGAAAGGGGTCATAAATAACATTCCCTCAACAGAATATACATATTCAATGACTTTGCATAGCGTACGTAACGGCTTGAAGCTTGCTCTACTTAAAATAATCATGGAAATTTATTGATCCCTCTTCAATCACTAGATTTTAATTGGTTCTTCTATCTCCCTGGGGAATTAGGACAAATCGATGGAGTAAAACAACGCAGACAAGCTCGATGTTCCTGAAAACTTATTCTTTTATTTTCTCTTTCTATTTATTTACAAAACAGCTATTTTTTTGATAGCTGGACTCTGATTGGTTCATTTCTTTCCCTGGGGAGTATTAGCATTACAATGAAACTTCGCCGAATAGACTACCCCAATTAGTCCTTAAATTTATTAAGTGTCTAGGTAGCGCAGCGGTCTAAGGTGATATCTAAAGGTATGGATTAGGGTCCGGATATCGTCTCCCTCCCTGGCCTTCGGGCTAAGATAACTGTAATATGTAGCGCGTGGATGTGGCCGAAATCTTCATCCTTAACGTAAGTCGATTCGATGTCTCAGCTTCTCAGAATGTCTCGGGAGAATCGTCCCAAAATGTCATTTTCTTTTTCTTGTTTTTCTTTTTACAGTTATTCATTCAGTCTGTTATTTTATTTCCGGGGGGTGCTCTTTAAGGGGTTACAGGTTCGATCCTCGTCGACGCCGGATTCTTTTCTGACTTCTTTTTTTTCTTCATTTTTTCCGTTTCTTTCCTAAGCCTTAAGTTAAAATTACATCTTTTTGAACTTGTTTTAAATGTTTGGTGTTTTTGATATTTTTTCTGATAAATTTCATTTTCATTTTTTATTTTTAATTATAATTATTCATATATCTTACTGCATTGTTTCTGTGGGGTGCATTTCCTAGACATTACAAATTTCTTTCTTTTTTTCCTTTTTTCCTTTTCTTTTATTCGAATGTCTGGACGTTTTTTCCTATTTTTTTCTTTTTTCGAATATCAGGACTTTTTTCTCGCCAGTGATAATATTTTTACTTATAAACTACCTATTTGAATAATAAAATTGGAAACCATTTCTTACAAAATTCCTGACTTACATTAGAATTTGTCCCCGTAGCATGAATTCAAATCGCTTTGATTTGATTTTATGCGTCAGGTAGCAAATACATACAATTATTTTATCCTACACTAAGCCCACACCATAGAAAATACAGCAAATAATGGCAATGTGTCATGGGAAGAGACAGTTGAATACCGCCGAATATACAACGGCTTTCCTGCTTTCTGATTGCATGGCTGTATTCGCTATGGTGTGGGATAAATACAATATATATAATGCATGGTTCACGCTAACGACGCAAGACAACACAAGACGACGCAAGACAACGGAAAACCACGCAAGACCACGCACGATGACTCAACACAACGCATGCAAGACGACGCAAGACAACGCAAGACGAAGCAAGACGACGCAAGACGACGCAAGACGACGCAAGACAACGAAAGACGACGCAAGACGACGAAAGACAACGCAAGACAACGCAAGACAACGAAACACGACGCAAAACGAAGCAAGACAACGCAAGACGACGAAAGGCAACGAAAGACGACGCAAGACAAAGCAAGACAACGAAAGATGACGAAAGACAACGAAAGACAACGGAAGACGACGCAAGACGACGCAAGCCCGCGCAAGAAAAATAAAACCTTCCGTTCTTTTGCGCTAGCGTTTATGCTTGCGTCGCTACTTTTACAAGTGAAAACACGAGCTTGGCGTTGTCTTGCTTCGATAGTGAAAACCAGGCTATCGTTTTCACTGTTCTCCGATTGTGCTGTATGTGCCACCTGATCGACGTACACCAGAACGTTCCATTTGAACACGCAAATAGGGGTAAGGGGAGGAGAGGGATGAGGGAAAGAGGTAACAAGCTATCCCTTCCGAGACTTAAATAAGCATTAATCATTATTTTTGAACTCAATATTTGCCATGATGTTTGAAAAAATCAGTCATTTTGAGGGCATTTCTAACAGGATATATTTGGCTTTCAACCTAGAAATGACCGTTACTAGACATAATCCACAGATAATCAGACTGGGAAGCCTGTGACAGCTGTGCTTGCGAAAGAGTGTTGCCCCGTGAAAGATTTTAGGTGCTTGTGAAAGACTTGTGTACTGTGAAACTTTGTTGTGTTCTGTGAGAGATTGTTGTGTTCCACGAAACTTTGTTGTGTTCAGTGGAAGATTATTGTGTCCCACGAGACTTTATTGTGTTCTGTGAAAGATTGTTTTGTTCCATAAAACTTTGTTGTGTTTTCAAAGGAATTTTGCATTGTGTTTTGCCCCTGTGGGCCACCGTAGTTATTATATTAATCACCGATTAATTCGTTATTCTGACGTATGAATTATATTAAAACCGCATATAGATTAACCGAAAAAAGCCCCGATGGAAGGAAAGAAAACAGATATATATTTCCCATAACGTTTGGTTGAATTGTCAGAAAAAATAGGTAACACAAATATATGTCAGTTGTCAGTTGAACTTAAAGCCATTTGTCAATTCATACTTTCGTGAAAAAGAATATGGAATCTTCTTTTGTCAGAAATCCATGCTGGTAAAAGCTCAAATTAAGAGAAATCGAAATACCAAGATAAAAGACCGGTAGCATTGAGTGACAGAATGCCATCACCGGCATGTAAACATGCACAGATCAGGGAAATGCACGCGACGCACAACCACGCAAAGCTTTACAAAACGGTGCATTCAAAAGATGCAATTTTGAAAATGAAAGATGCCGAAATCTCAGTTACTGACAGGGAAACTGTTTATGTAATATGTACTGCTGATATACCCCGCCAAGCGCACCACGCAATAAAAAGGCATAAGTTGATTGATTTCCAAGTTAGTTCAGTTTCTGACTACTGCGTACTAGAAGCAGGGAGCTAGCGGAAAGTTGCAGAGTCGAGCCAGGTAAGCATTCATATCGATGTTCACCACTTCAGTCTTCTATGCTTCCAAAATATGAGGAGACTTCATGAACTTTATTTTATTTGTGTACGACTGAAATGACTGAAGCCCACAAGCAGTTATATAAGCAATTTTAATTTCTTAAAATATTCCAGTACATATATGCCACCAGATCAAAAGAAGAAGATACTTTTGGGGCATAGCTAAATTTTCTTGTGCGTTGTTGAATCTCAAGAAACCGGCATTAAAAACGAAAGGTTTGAGTGGTTCATTATGTATACCAACCAGTGCAAGAATTTTTACTTTTTGAAGCATGCTCAGCAAGCCCAAAGGTTACTTGGAGACTTGAAAAAAGATGCGACTGACTTTGCGATTTTTGAGAAATGTAATGCAAGCACTCAAAGAGTTTAAAAAATCGTCTTTCGTATTATTTGAAAAATAAGTATTGGTAATCATGCGGTTTCGAGTTCAATTTGGAATTAATTTGCACGAGTGCGTTTTTCAAAGATTATCAAAATTGCACGAGCCCGTAAATTAATAATATACATGAAAAAAATTCTGTCATAACTCGACAAAAGTTTGAACACTCGGTCAATCGGCGAACAGACAGTCGACCAACAAATGTTTTGCAGCTTAAGAAAATTCTAAACTTTCTTATTCCTAAAGGCCAAAAATGCTTTTTTCCCCGAGGAAAGTTTATCAAATCAAAAATGAATTGCTTAAAATTTTAAAAACTTACAGTTTTGACGAGTCCAGCCAGTCAGCCTTCTATGTCATTAAGATTTCTCAGAAACCTGAAGTCAAATCTTTAATAGCAAAATCATTATCTATCAAAAATGAATTTTTTAAAATTTAAAAAACTTACAGTTTTGATGAGTCCAGCCAGTCAGCCTTCTATGTCAGTACGATTTCTCAGCTGGAACCTGAAGTCAAATCTTTAGTAGCAAAATTTGTATCTATGTTTTCTCTCTGTCCAAATGACTGATAAAACTATATATATTTCCAGGTTTTCAAATAACAGTGTGGATTTTTCAAGAGAAAAACTGAGTCTGTTCATTTTATATTGTGCAAATCTTGACAGTTTGCTGACGAGTTTAACAAATGGCGGCTGAATCTGTTTTCGTGCCAAAAAGCAGCTTTGGGCTCTTTTTCTTTGTAAAGACAGAGTCTAGGCCCCTTGACCCTCCTTCACTTGACAACGTTAGATTCCCAAATGTGAAAAAAAAACTTCTTTATAATCCATCGAGGTAATAAACACAGATAACTCCAGTTTACTGCACTAAATTTGTCAGAGCTTCACTTCATTTTGACTGACAATCGCTTTTGTTTGAATGGCGGGAAATTTGGCAACGCGCGCTGTTAATTTGAATATAATGTACAAATTCCCGCCAAAAATACTGGCGATGGCCAGTCAGAAAATATTTTTTAACGTATGGATATTTCTTTCTTTTTTGTTTGGTACTATTAATTTTTACGGCAGTGCAATTACTTTTTTAATTTGCACTGTAGTGCAATTTATACTTTTTCCTGTCGTGTTAACGATTTTAAAACATCGCTGCTCTCAACCAATCAGAATCGAGTAAATTTTTCATGTATATTATTAGTATGGTAATAGCTCATACAAACTTCTTAGCTCTCAAGTATTTTGTAATGAAGTTGGCAGTTTGCGGCTTAATTAATTCATATCTATATACGTATCATACTGTAGTCTATTTACAAATTCAGTGAATTCAAAAGGGAGCCGATCAGCTGTAAACGTTGTCTTTTGCCATGGGTTGCAAATTCATGACAAAATGTAGCAATAAACGCGGAATCTTTTTAATTGCAGTTTGACTCTCTTCGATTCTTGACCTGCACATAGGTGTTAAATCCTCTTGACATCAGTAAAATCTATTTTCACACAGGATCACTAAACTGAAGCCATCATGACTAGAATTCTTCTCGTTGCATTTTTGGTGTCGTTTGGCGTGGTTAGTGCCCTCGCCTTGCATGAAGCCGTTGACAATAACGATCAACCGTCACTCTCTGAATCGGATTCTGCCGAAGGAGAGCTCGAGAACCTTGAAAAATCGTTACCCCTTGACATGGCTGAAGGTAAAACTGGAAATAAAGACTTATCAATCCTTGAATTGGATTTTGGACCTTCGCTCCTCGACAAAAGAGCCGTTTGTAAGTAACATTATTACAGCTTTCCATTTTCCGATAATTTACTACTAACAGTTCTTCTTAACAATAGAAATTTTCGAAGCTTTTTTTTTGGCACTAGCTTGAATTGTACCCAAAGTATCAATCTTTTAATTTGCTCAAAACTTATTTATTTCACATTTCTCCCTCATCACTTCTCTTATTACTTATATTGCTTCCTCCTTCAAAACCCTTTTTTTTCTGTCTCATTTCTTTTCCTCCCTTTTTTGTGGGTCTTTCTCCCTTCTCCTTATACCGTACGTTCCCCTTCGCTCTGGAAGAGCAACTTTGAAGTTAGGCAGATATTTCTTTTAGACAATTTGTGCGAGTTTTTTAAAGACAGTCATAAATCCTTGACAAGAATGACAAGATATGAGCAGTTTAGAAAGCTGAAAATGCACCATATAGACGCCACCAAGGCCTCCAGACAGAAATACACGAAAATGTCTAAAATATAGAGCACTACTCAGCTTTCAATTTGTAGTGAAAGCTACCTCGTTAATACGGGCACTCCATTATTACGGCAAGTTGTTTTTAAGCTGGTACATATGGTCGTAGTAACGGGGGTCCACTGTACATGTCTCAAAATTGCCTCAATTTAAAAAGTATTTTTTTTAAAAGATTACGGATCAACAAAACTGTGAACTATAGGCTGAGCGTCTACCAAAATATTATTATTTTTTCTTTTACAAAGGTAACGATAGGAAAGAAAATTGTGGAAAATGGAAGTACCATTGCAGAGGTGGTAAATGGAAGAAATGGATGCATAAAAATTGCGGCCAAACGTGTGGAGTTTGTGCTCGCCGAAAACCAAAATGTAAGTTAGAATGCAATAAATATAAAACGTAATAAGTCCTATACTCCAATCTAAGGCCTTCAGTAGTGCTTATGGCTTCCTAAAATCCATAGCGTAAGGAAAAAAGATAACGTTACACCCGATTACTGCCAAATGCACTCAACCGATCGTAAGACATTCATAGGTGAAGAAAGATAATTGGGCCCTTTGCCTGACAGACTCTTTATCCCCTCCCCCCTTTTATTGGTGCTCCGTTTGAGGGATGTTCAAAGCTATCTTGCGCAATTTACATGTAAAAGACGCCGTAAGAGAAGACAAGGTAAAATGAGAACCGCAATCCTTAAGAAAACCGGCGCACATTAACGAACTAAGTTGAATAACCTGGCATATTCCAGAGGCTTTTCTCGTTTTTCTTTGTCTTAATCTTTTTTACCGATTGAGATGTTTACGTTTACGCTTGACAGACTTGTAAATGTATACGTCTCAATCGATAAACGAAGAGAAAGACAGAGAAAAACGGAAAAACCTTTAGAACCAGGGCGTTTATTAACTGCACTAAAAGATCGAGATCTGAAAGCTTGACTTGTCGAATAAATTTTGCTTTTCTCCTTTACTTAGGTTACGATAAGAAGAAAAACTGTGGACAATGGCAATCTTATTGCAACAGTGTTCGCTGGCAAAAATGGATGCAAGAAAGGTGCCCCAAAACGTGCGGAATTTGTTCACCTACCACACCCCTTACACCAACCAGGCGCCCCAGACCAACAACACCAAAAACTCGATGTACGTAAGATGTCATACATGGGAGTATAGCCGACTCAAATTGAACATTGATGTAGCCTAGAGCCCTTGGGAAGTGAGGGAGAGGAGAGGAGAGGAGTGAGAAATTGGTTCTAATCCTCAGAGCCTGTACAGGCTTAATATCGATCATGAAATGAGGCCATTCATAGCGCGTAAAACTAACAAGACTGCGGTATACTCTCAGACCAAATGCTTGCCAGTAAAAACTTATCAAGTAAATGTAAATCCACTTTGCGTTGAGTTCATTATCATTATCTGTTATTGATTCAGGTGTCACAAGCACTACAGACCGAATTGATTCTGTTGTATGTCAGACGTTTAAAAGGAAGGGCTACTGCGGTAGGAAACATAGATTTTATTCATATATGAAGAACAACTGTCCCGCGACATGTGGGATTTGCCGTTCAACATCCATCAGACCAACACGCCCAACGAGGCGACCTACAAGACCAAAAGTTACAAAGGGCGTTCAATCAGGTAGGATGGCTGAAACACTGCATAATTCCCTGTTGCTCATCAATGACAAACTCCTGAAATGAATGCTATAAATGGCAATTGAAAATCTGGATTTTTTCATTATTTCGAGCGACTGAAATTTTGCATTGAATATGAATTGAAATCTTGATCAGCAGACGCACCTTATCCAGTCTAAGTATTTTCAGAGATAATTTAAGTAAAAATTTACTGCATGCGAGAAAATGTTGGATGGATTCGTGAATGGGAGAACCATTGTGAAAGGTATACGAAAGAGTTACAATTTCTATCACAGCTGTTACATAGAAAGAGTGAGTGATCTTGGGCCAGAGCCTTCCCGTATACTGAAATCGCTGGGACCACACCCTCTTTTGAAGTCTCCCCGTCCAAAACGCCTCACACAGACAACTGCATTGCGGTCATTCAAGTTCTACCTACTATACACTTAAAGCATCAAATTAAAACAAGTCATCTCACTAAGGACAAATAATAACACTAAGCTTGATTTCAGTTGAAGTGAACAAGGATGAATGTCTAAAAGCTCACAATGACTATCGTCGTAAACATAGAGCACCACCGCTGACTTGGGACCCCAAGCTGGCTCGAGACGCACAAGACTGGGCCTTACATTTGGCAAAAATAAAGAAATTGGAACATGCTAAAAACACAGGTCAAGGAGAAAACTTGGCAGCGTCTTGGGGACGTGCAAGTTATACTTGCAGACAAGCAACCGACAGTTGGTAAGTAAACCCTTTGTAGTTTAAGGCTGCGCACGCCATATCCAGGGTTTTTCGCTTTCTTTAATGAGTCAGACCCTAGAAACAAAGGTGCGCATGCCACTGAGCGCACTTAGCCAATTTTAGACTGCTATAACTCCTATCTAAAACATCATTAGATTAGCCGTTGTTACTGCAGCTAATTGACTTTACTGTTGGGACATCACCTTGGCGTCATTGAAATTATTTAATGCTAAGTCTTGATGAAATGATCTAAATTTTCAAAACCACCGAAACAAAAATTTTCCAATCTAATATGAATTGTCGTTAGCCACCTTAACTGGAGGGAGATAAGGAGAATGAGATAATAGTGAAATTAGCTTATGAAACGTTTTTTGCGTCATCCAGGTACAGAGAAGTCAAAGATTACTCATATTCCAGCCCTGGTTTCAAAAGCAGCACTGGACATTTCACCCAGGTGGGTACAAAAGGGTAGCTAAGGGTCAGAGAAGAAAAGAGAAGAGAAAGAGAAGAGAGGAGAGGAGAGGAGAGGAGAGGAGAGGAGAGGAGAGGAGAGGAGAGGAGAGGAGAGGAGAGGAGAGGAGAGGAGAGGAGAGGAGAGGAGAGGAGAGGAGAGGAGAGGAGAGGAGAGGAGAGGAGAGGAGAGGAGAGGAGAGGAGAGGAGAGGAGAGGAGAGGAGAGGAGAGGAGAGGAGAGGAGAGGAGAGGAGAGGAGAGGAGAGGAGAGGAGAGGAGAGGAGAGGAGAGGAGAGGAGAGATTACTTCAGTTTTGCTTGGTTTACAATAAATGACATTACATATTATGTACTGGCCGTCAATTTGTGGATAATTCTGATGTGTTTAATATCATTAGGTCGTATGGAAGTCAACCAAGCGTCTTGGTGTTGGTATTGCTAGGAATGGCAACCAAATATACGTTGTAGCGCGCTACTCTCCACCAGGAAACTATCGAAGAATGTTCTCCGAGAACGTTAAGCCTCCCACAGGACGTTAAATCAGTGACCGAGCGATATTGATTAGTTATAGTTTATGTTTGGCCCTAAAGTGGTATACAAAACCCATTATTAACGGACTGATAATTTCTCTTACTAATATATATGATGATATATGGTGAAACGTTTTATAATGTAATGCAATGAAACTGTACTGGTGCAATTAGCAATTTTATGGGCCAAATTCGGCCAAATTTGAAACTGGTAAACTTTACTCGGCCGCACTGAATTTGTTTCTTCGCAATAAAAAAGATTGATTGAAGAAAATATTGGTTATATGCATGTTGATTATCTAATAAAATGAAATAAAAAAACATTACTGTTTATTTAAGTGTCCTAGTCTTATAGCGCTCTCGCACTAATTGGGAACACTATACTCTCACACTCACTACCTCTAACTTGAATATTTAGCAAATGATCACTCGACTCACCAGTTCGCTTTTGATGGAGGGAGGAAAACCTCGAAGCAAGGGAGAGAACGAACTAACAAACTCAACTCACATGAAGTGCCCCGTCCGAGAATCGAACCAGGGACCACAGTGGCGAGAGGCAAGCGGTCTAACCACTCGGCCACCCTTGCTCACCCTTGATCTAATGTTATCTATTTTAAATGTTTGTCATAGATCATCATACTAATTCGGAGATATGCGCTCTCTTTCGATTCCTAAAACAGCGCTTCTTCTCCTTTTATGTAACACCCCCTCATAGCTATGCATATTCCCCATTATCGTTATGCCCAATTATTATCCTCGATGAGAATTTAGAGAGAAACACCATTTATATTGAATTTTCAATAAAATTAGTTGACAGAACAAAATGTCACATCAACGTCTGATAATGAAAGATAGTGACAAAGGATTTATATCCTTTTGTATATTCTTTTATATCGCTAGCTATACTTCAGGGGCCGGTTGTTACGAAGGGTGAATAGCGCTATCCAGCGGATAAATCCTTATTCAGCAGATAAAATCTATACAAAAATCTATACAGTGGATAACTCTTATCCGGTGGACAACTTTATCCAACCTTCGTACAACCGGGCCCAGTAGGATTGTGACATCGAAGGCATTTATTGTAGAAGGGGTGGCGCGAAAAAATCAGCGATTTGCGACATTGCGCTTGTCTTGGGAACTCATTTTTGCACTGGCTTCCATTGTTTACAATAAATCGAGACTCCAAGCTAAGACAGCTTTTCGTGAAAACAACAACAACAACATTACAAACAAACATACGAAAATACAAAAAAATCACACAAATAAAAGACAGAAACAAAGGCAAAATTTAACTTCATAATATTTATATAGCGCATTTATCTATATAATAATTAAATGCTCTAGTTACAAAATTAAGATAGAATGAAACCACAAACATGATATTAGAGTTGTATGTCCTATTACGCGAATACAAAAAGGTTTCACTCTGCAGACGGGAGAATTTGGTGGTCGTACTGTTTTAATTCGTTTCCGTTTCCGTTTCAGTACATATTGCTACAGAATAGTATATGCCGCGCGCGCTATATGACAATCAAATGCAAGGTTTAAAGATAACTTTAATTTATTCCTCGAAATATTTACTAAAATTTAAGCCGAAATTAGAGCGATAGCACTAAAACCGTCAAACAAGTACTAACTAAAATGTACAAATAGTACTAATGAAACAATAGAAAACAAAGGGTTTTGCTACTATTTGTCTCTATTTAGTTACTAAGTTATTTCACGGTTTAAGCGTTATCGCTCTATAACTTTAAGCACAAAATGGTTTCTTTAGAAAATACGAACGTGTTATCAAAATGGTATCTGTACGTTTTTAGATTGCAAACATGGAAAGGATCGTTAGTATTGACATAGAAATGGTAGGAAAATGATTTTTACTCCAATCGAGAAAAGGATGGCCGCAAACTTAGAATAGAACATAAGGACTCCTTTGAATAAAATCAAATGTGAAAAACCACGTGAGAATTATGGTAGCCCGGCTTTCAGGCTTTATAATAAATCTGAATGACGTCAGCGTGGCTAGGTTACAAAACTGACGTGTACGGTAGAGTGTTCTTCTCCAAGCTACCACCCTGGAAGGTACTTTATATAAAGACACGGCTATCTCAGTGTGCTTCCAGACACAGTGAACTGCACAGCGTGAATCTTCGTCATTTGTCAGTAAAAGACCAACAAAATTTGGTAAGAAATAGTCAATTGCAAAAGGCATGCTGTTAGCAAACAACGTGCCGGGTTTTTTTTTTTTTTTTTTTTTTTTCGTTGTTGTTGTTGTTTTGTTGTTGTTTTTGTTTTATGCATTCTATTTAATTTTTCACCTTTTTGTATTTGTTAGTTTTTAGCGTTCGGTTTATGTGTATGTATTTTTATGCTATATACAATTCGTCAGAAGCTAGTGAGCCTTGCATGCATGTAGGTTATCGATAGGGTGTTGTTAGCAGTAAGCAAGTATTTAAGTAGATTGTTGATAAGCATTTCTTTTGCTCTCAAGCTGTCGGTAGATTGTCATTAAGTTGTTGATATCGATATCGAGGTTAATTGTTGTTGGTAGGGTATCAGCAGGTTGTTGGTAGTAGTTTGATAGACTAGTATAGGCTGTTTGTAATTGTGCGGGTATAATAGCAATAAAATTCTTAGTCAACTACCATTTATTTGTTCAAGTCATATGCCCTAGCTTCGAATTGTTCTCATTCTTCGATGAGGTACAAACTACCCAAAAATGCACAAGCAAATATATGTTAGTTTTGTTCGAAGCAATAGTTTTGCAATATCCTACTTTGTTACTTAAACAGCTATTAATATATAAGCTAACTAATTCTTAATAAGATAACATAAATGTTTTAAATAAAATTTTAATTAAGGTTGTTTGTGAGAAACAGTACAGAGAGATTGCATTTGCGGGAGTGCTGACACCCAGGGAGGTCTTTGAGACACGCCGTTGAAGCTCAGTAAATGGAAAACTCTTCCAAAGTCGGCGATTCAATCGGTTTAATTTGCTCGTACAAACTTGTTGTTCACGGCAGAACAATATGGCACTCAAGCACGCAAGGAGGTCTTTGAGACACGCCGTTGAAGCTCAGTAAAATGGGAAACTCTTCCAAAGTCGATTCAATGTTTAATTTGCTCGTACAAACTTGTACGTTGTTCACGGCAGAACAATACAGCACTCAAGCACGCAATACAACTTCGGTTTGTTTTAATGCAGCTGTAGTGTTATTCCTTCGATTCAAAACCAAGTTTGCAAATGTTGAAGCAGGAACTATTACTCCATATGCATGTGAATATACAATTGAGGATTAAATCAAATGTGAAGCTCTTTTAATTCGGTAATGTCCTCAAGAATCGAACTCGTCTGAAGCACAATACAAAGCCACTTGCTATTTCTTATAGTGTATTGTCAGGCTATGTTCAGATTTTCTAAAACGATAAAACTTTGATGACAAGATCTAGAAGCTCCTCCCAGGGTGCGGGCTTTATTTGAGAAAAAACTTATTGTTGCAGCTTTCACTGTTTCGCTTCAGCTTCTTGTTTTTACAGCAAATACAATGAGTTGTTCGCAAATGAGTGTAAGATATTCATGACACCAAAAATTGTTCTTCACATTCAGAACAACCAACTTGAAGCCATCATGGAAAAAGTTTTTCTTGCTGTGTTTTTGGTGTCGTTTACCATGGCTAATGCCCTGGAAGTGAGCTTGGATGATATTGAGGACAATTATCAACCGTCGTTCCTCGATAAAAGGACAGCATGTAAGTATATTGTAGTAAATACAGTATCACAATTGTTGTTGACTTTTCTGCATATACTCCTGCTTTTACCTTCCATTTACCTGCATTATCAATAACACAATTTTTGATGGAAAACTTCCGTGATTTCCGTTTGTGTAAAAACCAGAATGGCCGTGCAAAACACTGAACGGTTGTTGTTGACTTTTCTACATATACTTCTGCCTAATCTTCCATTTACCATTATCAATATCAGACTTTTTGGCAAAACTAAGCTGTGATTTCATTTGGTTTAAAAACACGGAATGGCGGTCAGTGCAACAAATAGAGGCTACGAAATCACACACTATGAGGAAAACATTAACGCAACTAACGCTAAAACTTATAAAACAGCCGTTGTTAAACCACTCATAAAGCGCTACGTTTTCTTTTTATTTAATAGACTGTTTTCTGGAGCAATTCGATTCAGATTATTCATGGTGTTTATTCATGGAAATAACGTCTAGTTCAAACGTCGCATCTCACTTGATGTGCCAAAGTCAAAGCACATGAGATGATAATGAGTAGAAACAAAAGGTTTGACTAAGTTGCATTGACCGTTGGCACATCAAGTGAGATGCGACGTTTGAACTAGACGTTATTTCCATCTTTTGGTGATAAAGTGTGAGAACTGTGTAGTGTGTCAACTACCGGGTATGCCACTTAAGTTAATTGATCCGTTGTGTTAATCCACACAGGTGATCCAAACAAGAAAGACGGAAAATATTGTTCCTTTCATAAATCAAAAGGATACTGTAGTAGTCGTCACCGGTATTATTCATGGATGAAAAGTAACTGCGCTATTGCATGTGGATTTTGCCAACGACAAACAAAGAATGTCCATCTAGGTGAGCACAAATATGATTGCTCCCACTTCAGCGAGTTTCTTATGAGCTCATATGAAGCGGACAGCCAGCATTAGAGTAGATTTCGTATGACTGTGAAAACGGCACCGCACGGTCACGGCACGGTCACGGGGCACGGTTACGGCAGGAATTTCGAATGTTTTATAGACATCACGGTACTGACACGGCCATGGCACTGACACGGTCACACGGCACGGCGTGGTGCATTTCACATTCATACGAAAACTGCTTTATATGCCGTTACCGTAAACATTAGGAATTCCCTGTAGTACGTGTCGTTACAGATAGAATAGATTTCTTAAAGTGCTACCTTAATCAAATAAATGCTTTTTAGCAGAAACTTCGTGAAATAAATCTTCAAGGGTCTGTTGATCACCAGTTAAAATATCTGTTTAGAATTCGAAAGGAAAGTACTAGATTTTTAGCGTTCTTTTTAGAGATTTTTAGCGTTCTTTTTAGGTGTCAGTGACGTCATCGACTCAACTCATGGATTTACTCCATATATTTCTTTGTATTTTTTGACTTGAATTATTCTATTCATTTCTGCTCTAATAATTTTGCTTAAGAGTTTTCTTGCAGGTATTGTGTCAAGGATTACTTGCATGGCCAGTGATCTTCAATTGAAAAAAATTACACGGAGATATTTTGATTGCAAAATACAAAGAAATGTATGGAGTAAATCCATGAGTTGAGTCGATGACGTCACTGGCACCTAAAAAGAACGCTAAAAATCTAGTACTTCCCTTTTGAATACCAAAAAGATATTTTAACTGGTGATCAATATATAGACCTTTGAAGATTTATTTCACGAAGTTTCTGCTAAATAGAATTATGTAACATTACAATCCTACTAATATGACACCTGTATTCATTTTAGTTGAAGTTAACAAAGACGAATGTCTAGACGCTCACAATTACTATCGCAGCAGACATGGAGCAACTCCGCTGACTTGGGACTCCAAGCTGGCTCGAGATGCGCAAAACTGGGCTTTGCATTTGGCAACAATTAAAAATTTACAGCATGTAGGTCGACGTATACCTCAAGGAGAAAACTTGTCATCGAGATATTGGTACAAATTGACCTGCCGAGACGCCGTAAAAGATTGGTAAGTAAAGGCTTTGGGATTAAAAAAGGTAAAGTACTATATTTGAACGTCGGAGGTTTCTTCAGCTAGAAGCAAAGCTAGAAGCTGGTCTCTCAGGATGCCGACGGTGCTTATTCTCCCCCCCCCCCCCCCTCTCTCTCCATAAGTGCTCCGTTTTACGGTTATTTAAAAATAAAATAAATAAATAACTGTTTATTTAAGTGTCCAAGTCTTCTAGCGCTTGCGCACTAATTGGGGGACACTGTACTCTCACACACACTAGCTCTACATTAAGTATTTTGCAAATAATCACTCGACGACTCATGCACATGTTGATTTTTGCTGAGGGAGGAAAAACCGAAGAAGCCGGAGAAAAAACCCTCGTGGCATGGTAGAGAACAACACATCAAACAAACTCAATTCACATATGATCCAGGCGCTCGAGCTGGGACTCGAACCCGGACCACAGCGGTGAAAGGCCAGCGCTCTAACCGCTCAGCCAACCATGCCACTCTAATTTAATTTAAAGCTAATTAAAGCTACACGGAAAGGAAAGAAGTCGAAACGAGGATGTGAAGTCACTGAGGATCGAACTTGAGACCTCTCGCACAGAAAGCCGAGCACTAACCAACTGTGCCATCCTTGCTACTAAAAATTCGTGTGTCACCGCCCAGATTCCTGTGAAGCGTTAGTAAAGAGGGAGGGGTGGGATTAACTTTAGAGAAAGAGATGAAATCTTTTTTCGTTGTTGTCACACATGTATAATGCTCCTTGATTAAAGAAAAAGGTCAGACATATAGTTGCAGAATAGTGCGCAAGGAATTGCAGGCCTTCAAACCGACCACGGTATCACCCCCAATTATCCCATACTTTAAACAAAGAAACTAAAACCCCTTTTTTGGCTGCTACACAGGTACGAAGAAGTCAAACACTATTCATTTAATAATCCACCACGGACCCTGCAAGGAAGCTTTGGTCATTTTACTCAGGTAATTGATTGAATTAGCTTTCTCCGCAGGCAATCCAACTCTTTGGGTTTCCTTTGGCAATAGTTATATCAACCTACAAAATCACTCTAACACAGGAGCGGAAGTCTAAAGTGAGAGAGATTTGCCTGCGGAAGAGGCCCTAGGGTATTGATTGAAAATTGTTGTGTTACTAAGTCAAGTGTTCATCCCTTCAAAACAGGTTGTATGGAAGTCTACCAAGCGTCTTGGTGTTGGTATTGCTAAGAATGGCTACGAAACATATCTTGTAGCACGCTATTACCCTGGAGGTAATCAACCAGGAAGATTTGCCGAGAATGTTGGTCGGCCAGTAGGACGTTGAAACCTACTTCAGCTGGAATAGAGGCTTTTGAATTAACCTGTCACATGGTACAGAATCCGCCATACTGGATGGCAAAATATATGCACTGGGAAATATGAAACAAAGACAAGTCAAAGTTGTTCTTGTTGAAATCCTTTTATTTTGGAGGCCGTACCATGTGACCAGTTGATGCATAAGACCTATTTAAGCCTGGTCCTCACTAGCGACGCAAGCATAAGCGCAAGCAACATACGCAGACTCAGTACTGCATTTATCACCGAGGTGTGAGAAAAGACAAGCACCGCTAATGAGCAGTACCCTACTGAGTCTGCGTATGTTGCTTGCGCTTATGCTTGCGTCGCTAGTGAGAACCAGGCTTTAAGAATGGACTATAATCGACTTTGAAACGATAAAATGGTTGCCTTAAGTAATTCTTTTTCTCAGCCAAAGCGATGAATTTCAAAACAATTCACTTGATTTTGGTGCACTTTTTTGTTCTCGCCACATTTTGACGTTATCTGTGCATATATTAGAGTACAGACGCATGGAAAAATGGAATCTAATTGTTAATTTCAAGGTTTTATATCTTTAGTAAGTTCGGGCGTGCCGCGTATCGACCATAACGGCAACGTTTCCTATTTACCTTTTCCGTAGGCTACTCCTTGATTGGGTTTCCTTTGGCATCGAAAGGGAAGAGAGAAACTGGGGATAGTAGTAATACCTCATTTAGCAGTTACCACAGGAAAATCGAAAGTAAAAAGGAGTTGCCTGCAGAAGACGTGAGAGGCTAATTTCCTATAAGATTTTCATAACTCATGTTATTAAAAGCTGTTTACTATTTGTATATGCTTGCCAAGAGATCATCTTTTATACATGGGGATATGCATTTTATCATATGACAACCAGTGGTATACTGGCCGATAACAACATCGTAAAGTCCGTATCGACACTGCTTCCAATGGCCAGGTGATATTTAATATTGGTATCTTCACTTCGACCAATCACGAGCCAGCATTTTCCCGCTTCTTCGGCTACGTTCATGAAAACTTCATTGTTTACTTCACTAAATTAAACTTCGACCAAATCGCGCCAAAATGTGATCAAATTCAAGTTTATCTTTGCTGTTTTGACGTAAAATGCTTAAGAAAATGGAATTTTGCTTTCATTTACATCGAGGATAATCGTTTTGTTGTCGTCGTCGTCGTCGTTGTTGTTATTGTTGTTGTTGTTGTTGCTGTTGTTGCTGTTGTTCTGAACTCAAGATTTTTGCTAAACTCAACTTTTGAGCAAAAACCAGAAAAAGCAGGCCTCTCAATTCATATTTCGCCTATCAGCAATGCGCAGACAATTTTTAAATTAAACTTGTAAACTTGTAAACTTAAAAAATACTGACTTATATGGACAGCAAGTTTACAGCTTCGCCTCCAGCCACTTATCTGACTTGGAGACTTTCAATTGGAAATACAGCGCAGACTTGAAATTATTATAATAGCGCCCATAAGTTTGGACTCCAAAACAGAATAAAGAATGCTTCATCTGCATAGATCTGCTTGCTAGTTTTTGTTGTTTTGAAAGATAGATATTTCTCTTTGTGAGAAATTTTCTATCCAAAGGTATAACAAATGGTGTTTTATTACAATTTTTTTGACAAACCAAACGTATATAAATCTTCAAAAACATCAAAATCTTTACCTGTAATTTCCCTTTTTCGGCGCGCGTTAGAAAATGGTCATAGAAGAAATCTGTGTTTTTTATCACTGATCGGCAAATGATAAAAAGTAAATTACATGGCCGCTTGGAGATATGGAATTTATCTTTTAATGTTGTTTCTCAACACTCGAAGATAAATTCCATAACTCCGAAAGCCCATGTAATATATTCCCTATGTTTGTAATATTTGTATCAATAAAAACGTCCGATAACTCAAGCTTTAGAACCAGATTTGTATCAACGAATATTGGATCAGGTATCATATGCATGTCACGGATGAAAGAGAAATGGAAAATGTCTTTCTTTAACTTCACTTGAGAAAGTGACAATGGAAGGAAACTAGGGCTGGAGCGGATTTGACTGAAATCAAACTCGTCAACGTCAGCGTTGCTAGGCTACCCAATGCAACTGACGTGCGTGGAATAGAGTGTTTTTCTCCCATTATACACCCAGGGCGGTACTTTATATAAAGACACGTCTATCTCAGTGTGCTTCCAGAAACACTACTGAAACAGCAGGATTCCTCGCCTATCAATTGTCAGTAAAAGACAGACATCATCAGGTGAGAAATACAGTGAAAATGCATTGTGTTAGCAAGTAGTATCGTTGTCGTCTTTTTTGCTTTCATTCAATTTGTGACGCATTGAGTTTTTCTGTTTGTTAATTTGTTAGGGCTCGATTTTATATATGTGTTTTTGTTTGCTATCTACGATAGAAATATTCATAATTCAGGAGTCTTAACCCTAGCAGGCTTGTGACAAACAACCGTAAAACTGACTGCTAAAATTAAAAAAATTGTTCATTTACTGACTACCGACAATCAAATTAACTTTGACTAAATGACATCGATATTCATTAACATTTTTAACTGACAAATCGCTTAGATTTCAACTGACTACCGAAATGCGGTCATCCCTTAGACCCCGTTGGTACGGTGTCAGTAGGTTGTTGGTACAGGGTGTCAGTGCATGGGTTGTGTTTATTGCGTGTGTTTTTTGTTTTGCTTTTATTTTTGTTGGTAGATCGTCATTAGGTTGTTAGCGGGCAGTTCCGAGGTTGTTTGCAGACTGGCCGGCAGTTATAAGTAAGCGTGCCGATGGAGCAACGACATTATTACGCAATTACCATTTTTGTTCAAGTCATAAACCTCTTGAAATTGCTCTCATTCCGTGACGAGGTACAAGCTAACCAAATATGCCAAAAGAAAATATCGTTTTGTTCAAAGCAACAGTTTTTATTATACGATATTACTGACGATATTGAGCGTTTATAGTGCATAGAGATATTGTGTGCCTGTTTGCTGAGGAGAATGAAAGTCAACAAACTGAGACTGGTTGGAACAACTTTCATTTGGCCACATGCTGTGACCATATTGTGTCACTTCAACAGCAATCAAGACAACTAACTCTTAATTAAAAAATCATAAACTTTGAAGTGATTAAACAAGATCACAGCCTACTTTAAGTTGTGAGTGACAGTGAGATTGTCGTTGTGGTTAGCAGTGCTGACACCCAGGGAGGTCTCCGATACACACCACTGAGAATTGCACCGTAAAAGGGAAAACTCTTCCAAAGTCAGTTAAGATTTTGCGCGCCTCGAACTTGTTGAGACTAACGTACGTACAGGAAAGCAACGAAGTAGAATTTAGGTGTGTTTTTGTGTAATTATAGTGTTAACTCCTTGCATCCAAAATCCAGTTTGCAAGTGCTAAAACAAAAACGTAATTATTACTTTTGTTGATACCCATTTAAATAAATAATTGAAGACTAAATCATACACTTCTTTGAATTCTGATGACCTATATTAAATCAAACTGAGCGTAACAATGCCAAGGTACTTGCCTGATCTCTGTTTGATATTAACGTCAAGATAGAAAATACACAATCTTTCAAATGTAAAAAAAGAAAGATAGTACAGGTTATAAATAATCCTTCCTTCTTGCTTCAATTCTGTTGTTAGTCAAAGATGTTAACATTTGGATGTTTGTTTACAAGTTCATTACAAAAGTCAACTGTTTGGAACTGTTTTTCATGCACAGTGCCCTTATAAAGAATTAAACTATTTCCCGCCTTTATATCGGCCCGTTTTACGCTTCAGAAAAAAACCGTTAAGAACTAATATTTGTTCACGGTAAACTGACTATAATGTTTATATATACTAAGCATACATTTCTAACGGTCATTTATGCAATCAGAAAGTTTGGAAACATCGTTGACAAGAGAAGGAGACTCGGGTTTTCATCTCAGTATATTCGTATTGACAGCATTGTGATTATCACAAGTACTTGACGTTTCAGGTATTCGTTTTAACCTTTTGAGTACTTATTTTGCATATCTAGTTATTTGCTGTCACGCTAGCGCTTTCTTTACATTTCCAAAGAAACTGTACTACAAGGGAATTCTAAAATCTCAGAGCAAAAGTGATAAAAACTTTGGTGACAAGACGAGAGTGTTGTTGATCCTGAACTTTCGCCTTCGGCGTAGGCTTTTTTGGGGAGGAAAATTATTTTAGTAATTGCATGCAGTTTGATTTCATCTTCAGAACAATTGCTTGACAGCAAACACAATAAGTTGTTTGCAAACGAGTCTTGGAACTTCACGACATCAAAAATTGTTATTCATATACATGACAGCCAACTTGAAAAGCCATCATGGATAAAGCTCTTCTCGCTGTGTTTTTGGTGTCGTTTACCGTGGTTAATGCGCTGGACGTGGGTTTGGATGATATTGAGGACAATTACCAACAGTCGTTCCTCGATAAAAGGACAGCATGTAAGTGATAAATACAGTTTCGCAATTGTTGTTGACTTTTCTGCATATACTTCAGTCTGCTTTTACCTTACATTCACCATTATCAATAACACAATTTTTGATGGAAAAATTCTGTGATTTCCGTTTGTGTAAAAACCGGAATGGCCGTGCAAAACAATTAAACCGAAACACAGGGTATATACACAATCACGTAATGAGAGGCAAATTTAGATGCAATAACTGATACTTTTATAAAATAGCATTACACGTATCGCACTCGACTGGTTGGAATCCTTTTGTTTTTGAGGCTGTTACATTCTAGCCTGCGTTGCCGGCCCTTAAGGGAAGGGGAGGGGAGGGGAGGAGGGGAAAGGGGAGGGGGGGGGGTGGACTGGGGAGGAGGGGAGGGAAAGTTAAGAGGGCTCTCATTTCCTTCTCTCCTCCCCTCCCCAGTCCCCCTTCCCTCTCCTTTCCCCTCCTTCACCCTCCCCTTCCTTTCCCTTGAGAGTCAGCAACGCAGGCTAGTTACATTCTTTTGCTCGCCAGAATGACAGATTTGTTACCACATTACCAGTTGATGCAAAAGGCCTATATTTTAGTATTTACTGCCATGGGTAGAGGCGTTTGAAGAATCAATATGTTTTTGATCGTACTCTTCTTTCCAGGTAGCGACCGTAATACGATCAACACATGCAGAAGATATAAGAATTGGGGCTATTGCTCTGGATCTTGGATGAGATCTAACTGCGCCAAGACCTGCGGTCATTGTAGTTCTTCATCATCATGTTAGTGAAAACAAAAAGCTCATAAGCAGGACAATACGTCGTATTGCGTGACGTGAGTCACGCAATGTAGCGTCATTAAGTAGATTTAGAAAATGCGACGCGACGTGAGAACGAGATGGCGAAGATATTACATTTCATTTCAATGATCTGGTCGTTAGCTGCGTTTAGGACGCCATTTCACCTGTTTTCAATTGTCCTCCCCTCAACATCGACGAGATTATTTTGCACGCCAATCGTCACTGTAGGTGCGTCCTCTTTCACATCAATTGCGTCGCCTTTGCTAAGATCTAACTCAGTATTCTACTGTCAATATCTGTATCTGTATGTATCTGCTCTGATTAAAACCGCTGAAATCTTGTGAAATCACAAGAAATGCGGGAATGCAATGATTGCCAAAATATATTTTAAATCCCTCTTAACTCACAGGCATTTGAAGAGTATATTTTGGGCGTTGTGAGCGTTTCAGTTAGAAATACTAAATGTATTAGATATTTGTATTACTACAACCTTTCTGCAATCGACTGTATATACTTTATACTAATGTTGGTGCGTCGACCTAATGTTAGGTACGGACAAGAGACCGAGGAACACATGCATGAAATATAAAAATTGGGGCCATTGCTCTGGATCTTGGATGAGATCTAACTGTGCCAAAACCTGTGGCCATTGCTCAACCGGACGACAACCGACAACAATGCGACCTACTAGACGTCCCACAACAAAGCCCCATAAAAGTACATGTAAGTAGTAAAGAATATATACTGTAAAGACAAAACAAGAATAGCAGAACGTCCTGATTTACACTAGCATGATAGTTTCTCGAAAGTGAACTAAGGGACAGGGAGCTAACATTATTAAGTTTAGGGCAACTTGTAACCTCCCCCTGCCCCCTGTCCCCCTTATTAATTGACGAGATCAATTCAAAGTCCACGCAACTCGTCCTATCCCAAGACGTTGTCTTCAATCATCTCTTCGTCATCAAAAGATACCTAGTATAATTCTGAAGCTTGCCTTACTGTGGCTTTGCGGTTATTTCTAGGCAGCGACCGCACATCGAAACAAACGTGTTTAAAGTATAAGAATCGGGGCTATTGCTCTGGATCCTGGATGAAGAGAAACTGCCGCAAGACTTGTGGTCGTTGTTCAACCGCAACACGTCCAACAACAAAACGACCTACAAGGCGTCCAACCTCAAAACGTCAAACAAAAACATGTAAGTAAGAACTTTTTAGTTTTCGTTCTGGTTTGTTTTGATGTAGTTTACAGTTTTTTGTTTTTGTTTTTGTTTGTGTTTTTGTTTGTTTATTGTTTTTATGTTTTGCCTTGCGTGTGTTTGTGTGTGTTGGTTGCTTGCTAGCTTGGCTTGTTTTGTTTTTTCTTTTAAAATGCTGAGTTAATACCATGTAGATCGTAAATATGTTGATCTTCGTCTTATTAATACAGGTAACAAGAGAGACAAAAGACAATGTCCCTTTTATAAATCAAAAGGATACTGTAGTAGAAGTCACCAGTATTACTCGTGGATGACAAGTAACTGCGCTATTGCATGTGGAATTTGCCAACGACCAACAACAAAAGTTGGAAAGAATGTCCATCTAGGTAAGCGGGTCAAAACTGTTCGGTTAAGCGGCCATTTGGCCTTGTCCAGACTCAAGTAACTTCGAAACGCCACTCTTAGCTTTAATTTGATTCGCCTTGGATCCTTGAGAGTGTTTTTAACTAATTAAATATCTATGTTTCTTTATTCGTCTGGCTGAGGTGTCAAGGCCATCCTAAATCGAACCAGCAGTTGTAAATATTTTTAGACGCTGAGCTCTCCTTGTGTTTCATTGCAACTATGTGTAAGTACTTGGTGTATGTAACAATCCATATCAATGGATGGATGGATCATCTGTTGATACACTTGGTGTTGCATACACCAAGTACTTACTCAACTACGAGGTACGTCGATCACATGGCTGCCGGCTGTTACGGAGTCTAAGCCGTGCTGTGACCGTGTCAGCACCGCGCGTGATGTTTGCTGTAAACGTGCCGTATGCGTTTACGTTTGTAAACGTATACAAATATACATTTAGGCCTTCCGCTCGCAAGGAAATGCCTGAAACTCTCACCGTAAACGCATATTTTCGAAATCGCATTCCATATGGGATATTTTCGAAAACTCAGTTAACGCGTTTTTGTGTGGCACACATAAACACAAATTTTCAGTAGTCACAATGCTTGCTCAATGAAGCATTTACCATTGCTTACGAGCTGAAGCGCTTACGTGTAGACATCAAAATGCATAATAAATAAACAATAACAAACGTAGATTTATTTGAGTGGACGCCGCTAAAACGAACTGTAAACGGCCATCGTTTTCGTGTGGACAGAAATATGTTGATGCGTTTGCTAACGTACGTAAACGTAGACGTAAACGCGTTTTACAAACGTAAACGCATACTTGTGGACGGGGCTTAAAAGCACGTGCCAACAATATTACTAACTAATAAAACCTTTGCTTTTAGTGAAAGTCAATCGTCATGAATGTCTAAAAGCTCACAATGACTACCGCCGCAAACACGGAGCAGCTCCGCTGACCTGGGACCCCAAGCTGGCAAAAGATGCGCAAAACTGGGCTTTGCATTTGGCGACAATAAAAACGTTAAAGCATGTTGGACAACATGTATACCAAGGGGAAAACTTGGCTCAGAAATATTGGCTAGGTTTAACTTGCAAAGACGCTACGAAGGAATGGTAAGCAAAAGCTTAGTAGCCTGTGGAACTTAAAGTCCCTATGACGGATAATATTTTATTTTCAAACTCAGTTCTTGATAGAAAGCATAGTAAAGATCTCGTCCGACCACGGTAGCACCCCAAATTATCACATACTTTAAACAAAGAATCTAAAACACATTTTTGACTGTTACACAGGTACGACGAAGTCAAACACTATTCATTTTCTAATCCACCCCGAATCACGCAAGGAGATACGGGCCATTTTACTCAGGTAAAAGATCAAACGATAAGATGTATAATAATTAAAAGTCTGACACAAGTCGGGAACCCATTACTTGGAGCGTGCATATGTGCAATATTGAAAAATTAACAAATTGAAAATGGTTTTGTGTTGTCTGTCCTCTTATTGACACACCCTTGACGTCATAAAATGAGTAAAATGTTCAAAACTCAAGTGGAATCATGAGTGCAGCGATTTTTACAACAATTGTTTGAGATAAAAGTTAAAAAATCCTTTTCAAACGGGGCAACAGAAAGAGCGCGCGCGCGCTGAAACGCGTCAGCAGTGTGTCTGTACTCTTATTGACACACTCTAATCAACCAATCAGATACTTGATTAGTATCAGGTGTTGTAAAAAACGTTATTTAGATACGGGATATTAAATAATTAGGCACCCATTTGTTTAACATTAACAGGTCGTATGGAAGTCTACCAAGCGTCTTGGTGTTGGTATTGCTAAGAATGGACCTTACACGTTCCTTGTAGCACGCTATTACCCTCCAGGAAACGTATATAGAAAGTTTGCCAAGAACGTTGGTCGGCCAGTCGGTCGTTAGAGCTTAAGACATATCATAAGTGAAACAAAACCTTAAATTCAAATGAATAGTCATAATTTTAAGTCCTATTGCTTAACGCTGCATACAAGCCAATTAATTCAGTTGTCAGTTGTCTGGAGAGACGTGTCGTGAGTAAAATAGTAAATTGCGGTAAAGTTTTGGCAGCATATATTAGCCCCGGCTACGTACATATCTTTTGTAGGGGTTTATAAAATCCCAGTTCTTCTGATTATACAATAAAAGCAATAATAAAAATTCAGATCATTGTCTGAGTGGAAAGGTTTTAATTGTGGGCCATTATGTAAGCGTACCACCGGGTCACCGGTAATAATATCTATACCCTCATTAAAATAAAGACTTTTTTACGTACGGTTTTCTCCCAGAGGAAACCTTCCAGGCAAGTTCCGCGAGAACGTGCTATCTCCGCGAGATTAGAGCCAACGTAATTATTTGCAGACGATTTTGTAACGTAAGGCCCGGTTGAGCTTTGCAGTGATTTTAAAGGCATTGATTTTCATTGAGTGTTATATTTAACTTTGCTGTTGCTAATCTGCATTTTGATCAATGAAAGGTGCAGTTCATACGATTGCGAGTGGCAACGATTTACTGAGTTGTGCTAGTGGCCAGCACATCGAGGGGAGGAGGGGAGGGGGAGGAGGGGAGGGGGAGGGGCCGCTAACACAGGCAGAACGGAAAGGTGTCAAGTCCTTTCAATTGGTGTTCATGATTAAAAGTTGTTTTGAAGTTGAGCTTTTTATGGAGTGACTCCATAGTGGAGGAGGACTCTACCTTTGGGTAATCAATTCAACCAAAGCCATTGTTGGGGTTAATTAGCTGCCTTACCTCTAATCAAAATCGTCTATGCTTTCCTTTATTACAGAAGAAAACTACATTTTTTGGGGGGGAGGGGGGAATTGTTGTTGTTGGTAGTGGTGGTTACAATGGACAGACAGCCTTTTAGGTGCATAAAAGCACGTGTGGTAAGCAGTAAGCCCTAGCCTTACCCCTAAGGCTTTTTCTCCAAAAAAAGCCAAACCCAAGAAAACCGTCGAGTAAAACGTAGACTCAATAACAATTTTAAACCTGCAAAAACCTAGCCAAAATAGTAAGCTCAATGTTAACTTAAGTGTGAGGGTGAATGTGCATCAGTGCAATGGACTGGAAAATGAAATAGTGCTAACAGGTAGGAGATTAACAACACTCTTGCTACATGCACGTGAAGGAAAATATGTTGAGCTCACTTCCCTCAAGGATAGTTTAAAAGAACTCAGAAATCAGTTACATTACTTTTACAAGAAAAATGCCCGACTCCCCGCCCCCTATGTTTTAAATGTTATATAATAGTTCTTCAGTTTTTTTTATCGACGGTTGATCATGATATAGTTAGTGTATACTCTATTCATCAATTACGCGTCATGGATTATAGAAACACGTGGGACGATACAAGACACGAGATGGTTTTACCGTTATTTCAAAATTGAGAAAAGAAATGATGGTAACACAAAACCAAAGCGTGGTTTGGCGTCCAAACAAGTTTTGCTTTGTTTGATTCAACCCAACCGTTTTTACGGCCAACGGAAGAACCGAGTATTTAAAAACGGGGCATCTTGTCCCATAACATTAGTGCTTCCGTACAAGACAACTGAAGCAGAAAGGAGAGAGAACTCGTTCATAAAAAGTTACATTAATTGGTAAGTTTTACCTTTTATTGAAAATATACTATATATGTACAAATAATTGAACAATTCGGTAGTTAATTGCTGCTTATTTTTAACCTGTCGAACACATTTACAAATTAATTCTCTCGAGTTCAAATGAGTATATTAATTTTAGCTTATGAATGATCCTTTGATCATGAGCATCCAATCCCTGACATAAGTAAGCAAATACTACTATTTAATGCGCAAATATGTTTATTTATCGCGGTCTATTAATTGTACAATATTTAGTAGAGGAACGAAAGGATTAAGCAATTATATTCGTCTATAATCGAAGATAAAAAAAAGGCACAACTAACGAGAATGTGGTACATTGTCTGCAATTAATCAGGGATATCTTCCAGTAAAAAGTACACAATTTTTGACATATACATTTAACTACAATAGAATTATATATACATTTTCTTTCCATTTTATGCTGCAATGATTGTAAACCGTGCATTCTATCAAAATGGTAGCTAGATCTTTAAATATGCAATTCCATAAAATTCCGGCGAATCGCAATGACGGCATGACCAACCGTAAGCAATTTGGAAAAATAGCATAAGTACCTTGCTGTTTTAATTAATGGCTTTCAAGCTTCTTTAAGATTTTGAAACCTTATAACAATGGACTTGAAAAAGCATACAGTGCATTTCATGGAAATCAAACAAATTTTCCAAGAAAGATCGAATCTTTAACTGATCCCCAAACTCCTGCTTCTACTCCTTCAGTCATGAGTATTCGCATAATTGACCGCACACTTTTAGCATATCAACAACTCCGTCAGCTCCAACGTATTCCTACACGTGGTTAATTGTCTTAACACTACACTATTTACTTTAACTTTAAGCGAAGTTTTCAACTAGACTGAGTTAGAAAGGATTCGAAAGAAGATTTGTTTTAGAATGTTTTTACTGTACATGTTTGTTTTTCTCAATTTCTGAGACAAAACTTTAGATAGTTCGATAGTGTTATTTTTTTCTCTTGGCAAGGAATTAAATAAAACCGTTAAGTCATTCAAAACAGTGTTGACTGACTGCAGTCACAACAATAGCTGTTAACGGGGTTTCAATCATTTATTGTTGGAGAGATTATCTATTGATCATGCAAATATAACGGTTGTAGTGCTGTATTTGAATATAACGTCGAATCTCTACTTATTACCACCTAACGATTTGAGCGGCTCCCTCTCTTCTTCAAATAGTTTCAAAAATTTAAAAAGTAAACTATAAACAAAAAGTAAACATTAAACATTGGCACCTCCCGTAAGCGACCACCTCTTGTAATCGACCGCCCCGCGGCGACCACTTTGAGAGTTTGATTTTATCATTTGTGTGGTCACCAAGCTACATCTTTACGAGCAAGGTTTCCTTAAAAAGTTTCTTTGTGCCTTAAATACACTTTGCATGCAAAGCGGAATACTTGTGTCGAGTTCCCTTAATGTCCATCTAGCCACATCATGAGCAAGGAGCTGTTTATATGGAGGCAAGCCAGCCCGGTAAGCGGGCTGAATTCTTTTGTTTTCTTTTCCCTTGGGGACAGAGAACAAAAGATGTCAGCCCACTTACCGGGCTGGCTCACCTCCATATAAACAGCCCCTAAATCTTGACAAATTTTCCTTGATCGTGCCATATTGAAAAAGTTGCCATATGTTGAAAAGCTGGCGTGGCAGCTTTTTCAATTTGGCAAAATGGCAATTTTTTGTAGTCTATACGAGCAGCTTCTACTTGTCAAGGAAAACACATGAAGGAAAACTTAATTGTTTGTAAAGACACATGCGGCTTTATTGTTCACCTCGTGTAAGGAGTGGGTTACACTTGCTCGCATGATTTCGTACGAGTGTGAAATGGACCACGCCGAGCCGTGACCATGCCGAGTGCAATCATTTCTATAAAAACTTTCGGAGTTCTGCCGTAACCGTGTGGTGACTGTGTAGTGCCGTTTTCTCAATCATACAAAATCTATATACTACTCTACACTATTTGTTAGACAATTCGATTATGTCCCAGAGGGTACTCCCTTACAAAAGTGGTAGGGGTGCTCGACGGACCTTTTAGGGTCGAAAATATGACCCGCTCGTACCTTTTAGGGTTTCCGGTTCATAGCGTACCTTTTAGGGTCAGGATAACGAAAATCACATAAAAATTAAAACGATCTAGCATACGAATATTCTTTGTTAACAATGTGTTCGTAACTTTTAGGGTATAAAATCGGCATCTCCGATAATTTATGCGTACCTTTTTCATTTTCAAAAACCTCCGTCGAGTACCCCTACCACTTTTGTAAGGGAGTACCCCCTACCCCCCCCCCCCCCCCCCCGGGATTTTTTCCTCGCAAGGGACTGGCTCCATGCTGATAATTAACAATCAAGGTCAGTTGTATCCAGCTCATACCAAATGTGGCTAGGAGTGACTCATTTTGTTCATTTTTCTTCACAGCTCAAATATACATATAAAAATATACAACAAAACATGGCAAAAGTTTTTCTACTCGCCATTTTTGTATCTTTCACTTTGGTTGATGCTCTGGATCTGACATCACTCTATAAGAGGACACAATGTAAGTGAATTCCGCATGTATTTTCTATTCTATTGGTCATCTTAAGTCATAGAGTTATAATTTTTGAGTGTTCCCGTGTGCTCGTTCTTCTTGGAAAAAAATTAAACGTTTAGTAAAAGTATTTCGCGCACTACAATGCATGTCCTTGATCCGTGGTTTCATTAACAAATAGATTCCATTTTGAACATTTTGACGTCTTCTGTGCATCGATTAGAATACAGACAGACGGAAAAATGGAATCTATCTGTTTTATATAATATTTATCGAAACATTCCAACCAATCAGAGTGCGCGTAAGATTCGATGACGCCATCTATGTGTGTGTACTCTAATCACACATGGTTGTTCGACCAATCAGAGCGCGCGTAACATACCAATTATTATATAAATTCAAAAAACGCATAAAATGTCTTATGTCTCGCAATCAATGCTCTGTCAGGGTGCAATACGGAATTCAAACACAAATGTTTGGTGATTGAGCATTTAGTATTTCATGGGACTAATTTCTTTTTGTTTATATAGTGCAGGAATTTGCGTTTCTTAATATATGCATTGAATTTCTTTTATCGAATTTCTTTTCAAAAGGTATTGACCAACATGGTTCTTATTGCAAGCAGATGAAAAATTACTGCAACGACCCTTGGTTTAAATCTAAACTAAAAATTCACTGTCCTAAGACCTGCGATCCTGCATGTGGTTCACCAGCAAATAAATGTATGTACTTTATATTCATCGGGGTTCGGTTGCTCGAAGATGGGTCAGCGCTAACTAGTTTAAACCGGTTTTCAAAACCGGTTTTCTTTACATTTAACCTTGCATATGGCTTGCGCTATTAAATCCGCCTCAACTTCGAGCAATCGGACGCAGATTTAGTGAAAATTTCATGAATGAGCGCAAATCGGGAAAGGTCTATTTTCATAGCCTGATGTTCAGATGGTCAGCGGTTGCTCGTTACACTCTAGGGTAAGTACGTGGTGTATGCAAAACCCATTGTATGCAGCACCAAATGTATCAACTGAATAGACTGTAGATCATGATCATCATGATCATGGCGTTCCATACACCAAGAACATACCCACTCTACTTCTATTCCAAGTAGAGTTTTACGAGCAACCGCTGACCGTCTGAACATGAGGCTACTAATGTCCAAGTATGTTGAAATTCTTATATCTTAAGACGGGTCTTATCAAATTTCTTTTTTCAAAGGTATTGATCAACATGGTACTTACTGCAAGCAGATGAAACATTACTGCAACGACCCTTGGTTTGAATCTGAACTGAAAATTGACTGTCCTAAGACCTGCAATCCTGCATGTGGATCAGCTCCAACCAAACCACCAGTCAATAAATGTATGGAATTTATATTTAGATTGAATATTTCATGAGTGACGGAGTGAGTACAGAGCTTCGGCAATATTCAAAAACTCCACTTCAGTGCTTCCTACACTTGGAAACCATTTGGAAACCATGGGTTGGGTTGGGTTGGGTTGGGTTGGGTTGGGTTGGGTTGGGTTGGGTTGGGTTGGGTTGGTTTTGCTTTTGCTTTTGCTTTTGTTTTAGCCTTATTATGAAACGTTTTTTGAATGTGTAATTCCATCTATTCATGACAATATAGCGTATAAAATAGGTAATATAATTATAATAATATACATGGAAATTTGTATCTTCACTTCGGGTACTAGGATTATCCTACTACTAGGTATAGGAATATCCTAGCACTATAAGAGTATGTTTCGGTCATGAAAACGGAAAAAATAGAGATACTTCGCCAACTAGGATTAGGAAACGCTGTTGGGGACACTGTGGTAGTTCGGGTGACCTAGCACGAGCAATCACTTATTTCTTTGAACTCTGCTTCGGGTTGTTTTGGGCATGTAAACTGAACGTAAAAGTTGGTTCGACTGTTAGGATGATCCTATATTGCTAGCTAGCTAGGATTATCCTAGTGTCATGTAATCACCTCCTTATTCTATTTTTTATTATCTTTTGAATGTTGGTCCGGCCGGTAGTTGACGAAACCCCGACCTTCACTTTTCGGCGCTGAAAACCGGCGCTCGTCCATCTGAGCCAACCTGACCTCTCTTGCGCGCGCTGAATCGTAATGAACTCAGCTAGGAAACTTCAGGAAAATGATCATTTCTTTCCTCAGGTAATCCTGATCAATACTATTGTAAAACCTGGAAAATGTTTGGATATTGCAAAAGTAAATTGTACGAAGGCTACGCAAAAGCGAACTGCCCTAATGCTTGTGGATTTTGTCAGAGCAAAAGTAGAGCAGTAACACCAACGAAGGTAACCAAGACAACGAAGCCAACGAAGTCAACCAAACGAACAAAGCCACCCAAGGCAATCAAGGCAACCAAGCCATTAACGAGCCCAACGAAGCCTATCAACCCCACTGGGCCAGGTAATCATTAGGTTAAGTAGCAATTGCAATGTGCTTAAAAAGTAGGCAACTCTCTATTGTTCCGATGCATTTCACTTTCTCCATATAAGAATGGTCGGATTTTCAGGCTGAGAATACGTCGACCTATGAACAACATATTATTGAAATAAAATGCGCTAGAGAGAGAGAGAGAGAGAGAGAGAGAGAGAGAGAGAGAAAGCTTTTCATACAGATAGACGTTTTTGAATGGAGTTGCACCTTAAGTGTTAAGTAAACTTTTCTACAGCCCCTCTACTCGGGCGAGGAAGAAATTCACTTTTGTGGTAAAATACATCGAAATTCAAAATAAAATTAGAACGTTAATTTACTATCATAATCGAGTACTTAATTGGACCAAATTTAAAAAAATATATATCTACGATAATATAAATAATAATAAAAATTTCGTTTAGTTCAAGTCAAAGTAAACGAAGATGAATGCCTTAAAGCCCATAACGAAAAACGCGCCGACCATGGGGCAGATCCACTGATCTGGGACGAAAAACTGGCTCAGGACGCGCAACGATGGGCTATGAAGATTGCGCAAATTGGTTCCTTAGAACATGATCAAAACTCAGGTCAAGGAGAAAACCTGGCATGGAAATGGTCGAGTTCTGGAGGTGGCTATACATGCAAGCAAGCAACACAGTCTTGGTAAGGCTAAATAGAACAGACCCTGGAGTGGGTGGGGGTACTCCGTATAGTGGACTATATGAAGATGCTCCACCCAAAAAGGCTACTTTTGTGAAGCTAGAGGTATAGAAAAGGGCAGGAAATTTTCTATTTTATGTATAGAAAGGAGTAGGGACATTAGAGTTTTTACAACACTTGATACTAATCTCGCGATCTGATTGGTTGATTAGAGTGTGTCAATAAGAGGACAGACACACTGCTGACGCGTTTCAGCGCGCGCGCTCGTCCTGTTGCCCCGTTTGAAAAGGATTTTTTTAAACTTTTATCTCAAATAATTGTTGTAAAAAACGAATTGAAGATGGTTTTGAGTTGTCTGTCCTCTTATTGATACACTCTTGACGCCATAAAATGTTAAACTCTTTACATTGAAGCCACTCGCTGCGCTCGTGATTCCACTTGAGTTTTGAACATTTTATGACGTCAAGAGTGTGTCAATAAGAGGACAGACAACTCAAAACCATCTTCAATTTGTTAAAAATCACACAAACCGAACGCGCACGTCCGTACATGATAGTTTCGCTAGAAATGTTTAAATGGAGCACGCTCAAGAGACCGTAATACCAAGAGAGCGAAAATAAGCATTGATGTCTGTGTGATGTTCGCGGCAACTAATTAAGGCTATTTTTAGTAACTTCGCCATCGCGCACGCAAGGCTCTCGAACAATAGAATTTGATTTTTGACGTGCGCGCAGACAAGACCGTTGTTTGAGAGCCTTGCGCGCGCGATGGCGAAGTTACTAAAACTAGCCTTAGTCGCCACGAACATCGCACAGACGTCAAGAGTTTCGCTCTCTTAGTATTATGGTCTCTTGGCACGCTTTGCTCCAACTGTGACGTTTTTTAAATGCAAACTCTGAACTAAACTGACATATGAAAGGAAACATTTTCGTCAAAGGTTTATAAAAGGGGTACTTTTTTGCCGAAAAAGGTAATGGCTCGAAAGTCCAGTCAAGCATCTCCGTGTAAAGTTATACTAGAAACTTTGCATTTCTACTTAAAACCATCTTTAATTTGTTTTTTGTAACAATTATTTGAGATAAAAGTTAAAAACACCTTTTCAAACGGAGCAGCAGAACGAGCGCGCACCGATACGCGCAGCAGTGTGTCTGTCCTCTTATTGACACACACTAATCAACCAATCAGATGGCGAAATTAGTATCAAGTGTTGTAAAAATATATTTAGAGGCACTTTTCATTACTATATAGGATTCATTTCAGCACTACTGGAGGCCGAGATCATATGATCTCTTGGAAAACAATCAGTGCTCATACATTTGCTTACTATATGATGAATAAGTATCATCGTAATTTGTAATAAGCCGTTCTTTTCGATCTTAGGTACGATGAAATAAAGGACTATTCATTTTCACATCCATCATTCTCATCTAAAACTGGACATTTCACTCAGGTTGGTTCTAGACAGCTAACAGACTAAGACAATCAAAGAAAAACTAAATATGTTTAATTTTAATACATTGGTTGTTTATTTGCGTGATTTCTTGACTGACAGACAGACCAACCGACTGACGGACAGACTGACCGACTGACGGGCAGACCGACTGACTGACGGACAGACCGACTGACTGACGAGCAGACCGACCGACTGACAGACAGACCAACCGACTGACGGACAGACTGACCGACTGACGGGCAGACCGACTGACTGACGGATAGACCGACTGACTGACGAACAGACCGACCGACTGACGGACAGACCAACCGACTGAAGGGCAGACAGTCCTGACGGACAAAGAGACCGATTGACTGAACGACCACCCGACCGACTGTCTGACTGATTGAATAACTGCTTGCTTGCTCCCCTGATTGCTTGCTTGAAAGGATTGACGGTTGATTGAATGATTGATTATATTTATAATTGATTGATTGATTGATTGATTGATTGATTGATTGATTGATTGATTGATTGATTGATTGATTGATTGATTGATTAATTTGGTCATTTATTCAGGTTGTATGGAAGTCAACCAAGCGTCTTGGTGTTGGTATTGCTAGGAAAGGCAACCAAATATACGTTGTAGCACGCTATTACCCTCGAGGAAACGTGATTGGAACGTTCGCCCAGAATGTTGGTGCACCAAAAAATGGCTAAAATCAGAGTTATAGCAGCCACGTTTGTTTTCCAGTGAAAAATGCATGTATTTAAAAAAGAAGTGGCGAAACCACTATACGTTTCGGCATCATATTTTAATCGAATAGTAAAGCTAGCTTTGGGACATTATAACTAGACTGAAATACATTCTGATAGTTTTAAGTATTTTTTATGTTGACAAAGCAGATGTTTGACACTGAATAATACTGTCCAATGTACTTGGACTTGCTCTGTCACTGCTGTTTGTTATCATCAATCTTAGTTTTAATATCTTCTTAGTTCTAAAATCCTGATTCTTAGTTTTAATCTTCTGGGGGTAGTACCTCGCATGGGACTACAGTCCGTACCTCCCTCTTATACGTAGTTACCTTTTGTGTTATGTTATTTAACAAATAGATTCCATTTTTCCGTGCGTCTGTACTCTAATCGATGCACAGATGACGTCAATATGTGGTGAGAACAAAAAAGTACGTCAAAATTTACTAATTTACCAAAGTTCAATATCCATCTGTTTTTACATGACAACGTTTTTGCAATTAGGTGTATGTAATTTCTACAATAAAGGTGTTAAAAACAAAACGAAAAACAAGGTTGAAACTTTTTGCATTTGAATACGGAGACGGACAATAATTGTACATATATGTACTGTACACAGGGACACAGGGACCCCCCCCCCCCCCCAACACACACACACACTTTTAATGTTTGTTGTTGTTGGTTTTATCGTAATTGTTAATCAAATTGACGCGCCTTAATTCAAATTTCGGAAAAAGGACAATCATCATGTAGATTGTTTTAGGCTCTCAGAATTTTATGGCTTGCTACAGCCCTTTATATAATAATTGGCATATAACGCGCGCTCTAATTGGTCGAACAACCATGTGTGATTAGAGTACACACACATAGATGGCGTCATCGAATCTTACGCGCGCTCTGATTGGTTGGAATGTTTCGATAAATATTATATAAAACAGATAGATTCCATTTTTCCGTGCGTCTGTACTCTAATCGATGCACAGAAGACGTCAAAATGTGGTGAGAACAACAGTCACGCCACTCGACTTCGTCTCGTGGCGTACTTTTTTGTTCTCACCACATTTTGACGTCATCTGTGCATCGATTAGAGTACAGACGCACGGAAAAATGGAATCTATTTGTTAAGCATGTGATATTACTTTAAAAGGGCGTTTGAGGAAGTTACGCCCCCGCCGTGTTTTGTAAAATGGTGCCCCCCCTTTTAAAAGGTCTAGATCAGCCGCTGCAGCCCCCCCCCCCCCCCCCCCCACTTTTGAATCTGCTCCGCGGTCCCTGGTACACATCTACTTGAAAAATCGCATTGTATCTTTAATTTCACTAATGTTAATACAGTTTACTGTTACTCAATTTGGTGAAGTTTCAGTAATGATTGATTGACTTGAAACGCTATTGAGACGGCGATACATACGATACAACCTTTTGAAAGCAGCTGTATTTCTAAATAACCTGTATTGAGACGTTATGTCATTTAGAGATCCTCAAGTTCGATTCCCTTCTTTCCAGCATATACCTTTGTAATGAATACGTTATGTTGTTATTAAATTAACCTTTTTTTTAAATGTGTATGCATGTTTATATTTAACCATAATTATATCGCCATCGATTTCATGTGTACTAGCAAACGAATTGTAATGCTAATATGCCAACCATTTTCACAATAGCTTTTACAAGTCGCTAGTTTTTGAAGTTCTAAAAGTCCTCTTTCCTTTTCTTTGAGTTCTTCTTTGTAAATTAACAATTTCTTTGTGCGTCACGTTAAGTTTCTTAAAGGGGGACGACGATCAAAATCGGTTAAAATTGGAAATGGATTATTCATAGTTGAAGTAACTCAGTGATGGAAATAAATACATATGAAGAATTACTTTCCCAAAAATTCTGCATTTTCAGCTCAATATCACCGAGAAATTTGACCGCATGATTTAAAAGCCAAGAGTACTTTAGGTTCAATTTTAACTTTGAATAAGAGATTCGACTTTGTTGTGCTCAACATCATAAAAGTATTTGAAACCTCTTCTTTCAGTCAGAAAGGAGCGCTCAAGAATCAAAGAATTTGAATTCAGCTTGCATATTACAAGAGGCGTTTTTTACAGTAATTCAAAATATACAGTACGTGCATTTTGAAATACTTGATTTAAGGCGTTTCTCGCATAGTTGAATTTTAGAAAATTGGAATGTAAATTTGCCATAGATTGTTCTAACAGATGGACGAACCATATTCCCTTGATTTGCATACCTACCTAGTAGTTATAACGATGCTGGTCTTTTGATAATTTGAGGAGGTTATTTATGCCGGACTGATTTCATTTATAGAGGGGAAAAATTGATATTTTTATGACATTTGTATCCTTACCCCGGGACGGGAGAGCAATATTTTGTTATTACGAGGTTGATAGGAAAACCTATACAATGGCTATTGTCTTAGCCGTTATGTGATTGGCTATATCTTAGCAACCCAGATTTCGTCCCTACACAGTGTAATTAGGAAATACGATGGTGTCATAAAATCCACCAAGCTGGGCTTCCTGTGGCCAAAACGAAGAAAAGAGTCAGTAATAGGATTTTGAAGCATAAAAGATAATAAAAAGGTTTTTAGTTTATTTGTGTTATGATTTATTTGATGTCAATACTAAGATAGGAAATAATGATCTCGAACACAAGTTTCACGTCTCCAATCGCTCATGGTTCATGTCTCAGTGAATTCTTAGTTTGTTCATATATCGAAATAGTTGATATTTAACTAAATACTATTACGCACTAAATAGTAAGTAGTTGTTTCATGGATATATGGCGTGCACTCTACGTCACGCCTTTCACTCCCTTTTATTATAACCAAACAGACCAACGTAAAGTTTCGTTTTGACTGTTTGGAGTCTAAACGAAACCCTACGTTGGTCTGTTGGGTTGTAATGAAAGGAGGTGTGTCAAACAAGAAGCTACGTACAAGTTCTACAATCTAAACGGTCAAGATTACATTGCTTAACTAGCAAAATTACTAGGCGGAAAACACAATGTACAATTACTGCAAATCTGCAGCGTAACATCAAGATAGCTAAAAAATAACTAAATATCGACTTTGAACTGGCAAAAGCCTAGCTAAAATAATAAGCTCGATGTTTCGTGTCAGCCTGAATGTGTGTCAGTGCATTGGACTGGAAAATGGAAAAGTGCTGACAGGAAACTGAGAGATTAACAAAACTCTTACTACATGCACGCAAAGGAAAATATGTTCAACGGTGGATGAGCTCATGATCAGCTCACTTTCCTACACATGCCAAGGATAATTTGAAATACGCACAAATCAGTAGCATTCCTTTTTAAAAAATGCCCTCCCCCCTCCACTTTTTTAAATGTTATGTATGCACACCACTTCAGTTTTTCGATCCGTTGATATATTTAATGCATTCTATTCAACTCCTACGCGTCGTGGATTATAAGCCCACGTCGGATGATACAAGACACGAGACTTTTTCCGTTATTTCAAAATTGAGAGAAATAATTGATGGCAACATAAACCGAAAGCGTGGTTTTTAGCGTCCAAACAATATTTGCTTTGTTTGATTCAGCCCAACTGTTTTACGACCAACGGAATGTCTGTGTATTTAAAACCGAGTATCTTGTCCCAAAACGTTCAGTTTCAAGTCTACGTCCATTCAGGAAAACTGAAGCAAAGAGAGAGAGAGAACTGGTTGGTATCGTAAAAGAAATAAGGTACATTAATTGGTAAGTTTTACCTTTTATTGAAAATATACTATATATGTACAAATGATTGAACAGTTCTGTGGCTCTTGCGCATTTTTAACCTGTCGAACATATTTACAAATTCTATCGAGTTCAAATGAGTTTATTAATTTTACCTTATGAGTGATCCTTTGTGCATCGAATCCCTACGTAAGTAAGCAAATACTACTATTTAATGTGCAAATTTATTAACTACTAATTGTAAAATTTAGTACAGGACTAAATTATTTAATAGTTACATGGAGGAAAACTTGCTGTGGAAATGCCTGCGGCTTTAACATGTTCAACACGTGTAAGGAGTGAGTCACACTTCCTGAACTATTAATTTTGAGACATTTTGACAAGCCACAGTTTTATCGAGTTCATACCAAATGCAGATAGTGACTCATTTTGTTCACTTTTCTTCACAGCTGAATATACATATTGTATGTCACCAAGAAACATGGCAAAATTTCTTCTACTCGCCATTTTTGTGTCTCTCACTTTGGTCGATGCTCTGAATCTGAGACCACTCTACAAGCGAACAAATTGTAAGTGAATTTCACAATGTATACTTCGAAAAACACTACGGAAGCGCTCTTATCTCATACTGGCCCCCATACTCAATCATTAATTTTTTTCTTCGCAAAATATCAGTTTCTCGCTTTTTTATTGGTCGAGAACTGTGGTAAATAAGAGTCCATACCAACGATTTGCCTCGTGGTTTTGATCTTGTACGCTAGCCAGCGCTGCGCGTCACTTCTAAGGCCCGGTTCAGACGTCGAACTTTTTCCGCGTCGAATCTAATAGTTGTATTTTGTAGATGAGAAGTACGGCGTCTGAACCAAATGAATTTGACAAATTTGATTTAAACTGAATTTTTCTATTTAATACTTAATCAAATCTGTCAAATACAATAGGTTCAGACGCCGCATTTCTCATTTAGAAAATGGAACTATTAGATTCGACACGGCAAAAGTTCGACGTCTGAACTTGGCCTTAATAGACCTCGCTTAATAAATGCATGGCCCAGACAAACGTCATGAAACTGCAATCGTACTGAAGAGAACACAGAGAAACATAGATTTCATATGAAAACATTGTTTATTTTCAAAACGTGGTCCGGTAAAAACCAAACTGCAGAAATCGGACTCAAGGAGATGAACAATTTGGTTTGTTTGTTAGTTTGTTTGAGTCGTGACGTCGCTGACGCACTCCGCTATTTAATTCTTCCCCAATTTGTGGTAAAAATACATACAATGGCTCACTGTGGTTATATTCTTATTTACCAACATTTTACGACAGCACATGGTCAAAATGTCATACTCAGCGTGGAATTTGTTAAATTCGTAACTGTACGCAGAACAGTATTCTAGTACCTCTTCTTCTTGGTAAAAAAATTTAAAGTTTAGTAAAAGTTTAGTAAAAGTATTTCGCGCGCAACAATGTCCCAATCCATGGTTTCAACTGAAGCAACGCTTGACTTAACTCGCAACCCGCATTGCTATGTTAGAGTGGAATACGGGAGTATAAACCGCCGGAGGAGGGAAAGGGGGTCTAGGATCGGAAATGGGCGGAGCTGCTCGTCATACCTTTAAAGGTCAAAATCAGTGATCTCGTACCTTTTAGGGAGCGGAGAGAAACGGTTTAGGGAGGAGGGAGAACTGGTCCCCAAAAAGTAACGAGGGAGAAATGGCCGTAAAATGAAGGAGGGAGAGAAATGGCATTTAAAATGAAGCTAGAGGAAGGATATTGAAATGCCTGTTCCTCCTCCCTCTTTAGGGTGTTTCCGACTTTAGTGGACTACCAGAGACTTAGTTGGTACCTCCGGTAGCATTTAGGGGTCATTCAGTTCATTCCTGCATTCCCGCCCTCTTAGATGGGAGTCCCCAGGGGCCGAGGCGGGGGTGGGTGGGGGGGGGGGGGGGGGGAGGAAAGATAAACACAAATGGCGACTGCGCATTTAGTATTTCATGGAACTAACTTCTTTTTGTGCAGGGATTTGCATGAGTTTCTTAATATATGACATCCTTTTATCGCATTTTTTTAATTCCAAAAGGTATCAACAAACTGAGTACTTGCGAGCTGATGAAGAATTACTGCAATCACGATATGTTTCCTGAGTTGAAGACTGACTGTGCTAAGACATGCAATCCTGCATGCCGTCCACCTCCAGCCCATGGATGTATGTAATATTTAAGGAATAAAAAAAGGTTTCCCGTGCATGTTTGATAGCCTGATCAAAATACGCGTGATGTTGGGAGAACACGAGAGAGAGCGTAGTGGAAGCACGAGCCGTAGGCGTAACCGTTTTTTATTTCTTTTATAAAATAACTAACACGCAAATAGACAAAAAAAAAAAAAAAGGAAAAAGAAAACACTGGCGAAAAAACAAATTGACGTGAGCGTGTTTGATATTCTCATCAGCCAATCAGAGCGCGCGTTATATAAGAGTTATTTTATAAATATTCTTTAGGGTGCGGTTGCTCGAGCTAGGACGGGTAAGTGCTAATCCAAGGTTAAAATTGATGCATGGTTTTCTTAGACTTAACCCTGGGTTAGTGCTAATATTCCTTAATTCTAACAACTGGATGCATATTTATTGAAAATTCCGGCATATGTAAGCGCAAATCGAGAAAGGTCTATTTTCATAGCCTGAGTTCAGATGGTCAGCGGTCGCTCGTTAGACTTTAGGTTAAGTACTTGGTGTATACAACACCAAGTGTATCAGATAGATTGCATATCAATGGAATATCATTTATTTATACCGAGTGTGACGAGCGACTATGACGCGTCTTGCACTCAGTAGAGTGTGGCAAGTGATCGCTGATCGTCTGCACAGACTATATTTTCCCAGTAAATTGAGTTTCTTATCACAAGTCTCATTAAATTTCTTTTTCAAAAGGTATTGACCATCATCCTCCACATTGTCAGCAGATGAAAAATCACTGCAACGACCCTAAGTATGCTTCTGAACTGAAGATTGACTGTCCTAAGACCTGCGATCCTGCATGTGCTTCAGCCATTAAATGTATGTATATAAATGTATGTTAGATTTATTGAAGAGTTCCAGCCTAGTCCCCAGGCTATCCCGTCTCTCGTTTCAAAACGTGACGTCGCAGAGGAACGCCTGGGTACTAGGCTGGAAGAGTTCATGAGTGAGAACGGAACTCCGGCGATATATTCAAAAACTCCACTTCTGCAGTGCTTCTTGCTTGGGAACCATTTCCTTATTTCTGTTTTTTGCGAAGAGGAATTAGAAGGAGACCTGTACATGAGTCTGTTCGATATTTTGTTATTAATTATACTATACCTAAGAGAGATTTTCATGATAACTCATGAAAATGAACCGAATTCAGGCATTTAAGCACTCATGTTGGAATTTCTCCTAAACATGTTTGGTATATCCAAGAGATTATGGTCTCTTGGTATATCGATGACTTGCATTAAAATTATTGTTCCCTGACCTCTCGCGCGCACTATAAAATGGTAAAGTAAATGCTACTGATAAAATACACGAAGATGATATATTGATTTCTTTCCTCAGGTAAACCGGATCAATTATATTGTAAAAGCTGGAAAAAGTATGGATTTTGCAAAGACAAAGTCCTCAAAGTCCAGGCCGAGAAGAACTGCCCTAATGCTTGTGGAGTTTGTAAGAGCAAAACCAAGCCAATCATGGCCAAGTAAGGCGAACCACGCTGATGCACAAATGGCTAAAAACAGAGTGATAGCAGCCTTAAGTTTGTTTTCCGGTTGAAAAATGCAAAAATGATTCAAAAAGTTAAAAAAGTTAAACTAAAAAGGAAGTGGTGAAACTACTACACGTTTTATTCATCATATTTTAATCGAATAGTAAGTAAAGCGTTGGAACATTATAACTAAAAGTACCTTCTGATAGTTTTAAGTATTTAAGTTGACCAAGCAGTTGTTTGACACTGAATGCCAATGTACTTGGACTTGCTCTGTCACTACTGTTTGTTATCATGATATATTCTTAGCTTTAATTTCGTCTTAGTTCTAAAATCTTGACTCTTAGTTTTTATCTCCTGAGGGTAGTACCTCGCATGGGACCACATTCCCGTTCGTAGCTCTCTCTTTAGCTTTAAAGTGCCAATAAAGCCTAGCCAAATCCCTTTGAATCTAGAAATACGGCATTATATAAATATACGTTTTCTATAAATATTTCTGAATAAAATCAACTCCTCTCTAAGAATTAAGCAATTCAAATCTGAAAATGCAAATGAGATGACGTCAAAGCAGGAATTAATAAATATACAGATACACTAGATACGAATTTTTATTATTTTTTCTTTTTTCAAAACAATATACTAAGTCATTGCTAAAATACGAGGTATGGTGAGTATTTTTGCTACTTAACTGAAATGCACTTGTTTCAGAATTAGAATCAATAAATCAAGCAAATTCCTGCTTTGACCTCATCTCATTTGCATTTTCAGACTTTAATTGCTATATTCTCAGAGAGGAGTTGATTTTATTCAGAAATATGTATATAAAACGTTTATTTATATGATGTATTTCTAGATTCAAAAGGATTTGGCTAGGCTTTATTGGCACTTAAACAGTTGACTTATACCTAATTATCTTTTGCGTTATTATCTGCATATATATTGTTGCCTAATAAAGCTGTTAAAAACAAAAATAAGGAGTACAATTTTTTTTTTGAATTCTGAGACCGACAATATTGTACATATATGTGTACTAATTACAAAGCAGAAAAAAGGCAATTTCGCGTTAAAAGTACCCAATTATTAGGGCTAGATAAGGGCTAGGGACTTAGATAAGGTCTACCCCTAGCCCTTACCCTAACTCTAAAACCTAAAATCTAGCCCTGATATAAATGGGATCCTTTTATACCGCGAAATGTCATTCTGAAGCTCGCAAAATAGCTTACACCGAGAGAAAAAAAAAACACAAAAAACAGTTGGCAGCTCCTCGTTATGCTTTCCCCTCTCTCTCGTTCCCCAGTTTACTCTGTTACCACAGGATACCCAATAACAGGGTTGCCTGCGGAGGAAGTAGTTAAAGCTAGACCTTAGGTGAAACGGCATATAACCGATGTCAGAGTATCGCTTTAACAACATATCTATCACCCTTAACTTAAACAGACGACGGTTTGAAGCTAGATTTATAGCAAAAGTAACAACAATTTTTATTCAAAACTATACCATCATTTCTTTAGTCAGCTGTCAGTTGTTCTAAGAGTATCGTTAGGTTTCAAGCAAGCTATATAAGGAAACAATTAATTCAAAACCTTACGATTATTTCTTTAATTGCAACGATTGCGAGTTATGACTTCCTGAATCCACGTCAACACTAATTTTTATAAGATTGAAAATGTATCTTTTTTTTCTCCGGCTTTCGCTCTCCGCAGGGTAATAGAAAGACTAAACATAAAGCGTTTTCAAAATATTTTCAATTAATCTCCGATGTTCATATCATTATGATACTCGTCATTTTAATGGCGCTGCTATACGCTTAAAATTCCCTTTGAAAATTGCCTCAATCGCCGTTGCGAGATAAGTTTGACAACGCATTGCACAACATGGTCAATCAACTGAAACTTTCCCCGAGTCGGTTTCACGAGATGGTTTGACGAAAAGTAGTATTAGTATCAGTATTAACCGTATCAAAAAAGATGCGATTTTGAAATTTATTTACTAGATTCGTGTGGATTAGTTTCGATGAATATTCCAGTTTGAACTCTAAATAGAAGTGCACTCAGTTAAAACGATGCGGAACGGACGTCTAGGCTCACATCACGTAACGTCTTACGTATACGTACTATACAACATAATGATCCGTAAAACGATGAGAAAACTCGAAATTTATAGTGTTTTAAAAGGACAGCATAGTAAGTTGCCAAATTACAGGCTAAATTATGCAGAAAAGATATCGTGCAGACAATTAGGTTATTCATATGAAACTGAAAGCGGAAAATTAACATGAAAGCAGTACTTAACCAGAATCCCAATATCGGTGGCATTTACCGCATTCCGGGGTTTTAATTGCCTAACAAATTGTATAAATATTTGAACTAAATTGTTTGACTTCGTTCTCGCATATAACATCCGGCCTTCAGAGACTCCGAACTCTCCGACAAGAAGTCCGAAGAATTAAAACCATGAAAAGTTTACAGGGCATTATTTTACTGTTGTCTGTCCTCGGTGGAAATTCCGCTGCTTCAAAAGCTCATGCTAAATACGAGCATGTAAGTATCAACTCGGTTCGCCTTCATATCTATTACGTTTGTATATTTAAAAGGACCTTGAATTAAATTAACGTCACAGAAATTGTGCAGTAGAACTTCGTTGAGTGACACCTTAATGAAGTCAAGTTCATATTAGAGGAATTTATTTTTTCCATTCAAAGCCTGTACTGCATGAATCGTGCCGTCCCTCCAATAGGTTCAGCAACTCGTCTATTCATGTCTAATGATAGCAAGATAAAAATCAAATTCAAATCTACTAGAATTAATTAAGGGACCGGTCAAAGAAAGAACGAAACGAAACGAGACGAAACGTAACAAAACAAACAAAACAAAACAAAGCAGAATATAATAAAAGATTGAAAACAACGGGCGAATGACGAGACTAAAAACGGCTGCGAAGGACACTAATATACACATAGTATACGTGGTATTGATATTGTTAATTTGAAGCAAGGGGTTGGGGGCTCTTTATAAGTTTGTGCTTATAAAAGAATATTTTCTTAATACAGAACTGTTGCGTCGGATGTGGGCTAACAATCCTCGAGCAATCTTGCACCACGATGAGAAGTGGTTTGATCCGTTACGTACCCGCTTCCAACTCTCTTCAAGTTTGCACCAAGCGCAAATGGAAGCCTTACAGCTTTGTGGCTCGCTTACGATCAGGTCTGGTGGGTCACTGGAAAATGGACGAAGAGATTGGGCACTATGTTGATGACGATTCTGGTCACGAAAACCATGGTATAGCTGCGCATGGCCCAGTCCCCGCTCGTGGTAAATTCACACGTGGTCGCTACTTTAACGGCGTTGGCTACGGTGTCATAACCGTACCAAACAGCCCGGAGATTAATTTTGGTTTCTCGAGCTTCTCTGTGTCAGGTTGGGTCAAAATCCTCGATGTCAAGTATCCCTTGACAACCTTCGCCGTCAGGAAAGGCTTTGGTTGCTACTTTGGTCCAGGACGAAAAGGATGGGTGCCTGGATGGGAAACAGCCCATGGTTACAACCCTAATGGCATCAATGTTTGTATCCGTGACCATACCAACAACAAGGTTTACGTAACCATCGCCCATGACGACGGATATAAACCATCGCAACGGATTGGTAAGTGGACCTACTATACGTACGTATTTGACCGATACGCAAAAAAGATACGGGTTTACGTGAATGGTAAGAAACAAGCACAAGAAGTCGATATAAGCCGTGTTACTGGAAGTGTTAACAATAACAGGAAACTTGAATTTGGTACGCTGTATGGATGGAAGACCAAAGGTACCCTGGACGAGTATAGGTTACATAATTACGCTCTAAGTGATGAGGAAGTCAAGTTGCTGTACTTGGATCACAAGGCTTAAAACGGACATGTATTCTTTTCCGCAATAAAACAATTAGATTTAGCCTGATAAACTAAATAATTTTAAAAATGTAAAAGCTCGGTTTTTCAGTGACATTTTGTCGTAGCTAGATATCGCAAACCTGTGTTTCCATATTCAGACGCAGTCAAAGATATGTCTGAATAAGATCAGTCCGATTGTATCTCAAATCGTCTCGCAGTTAATTGATCTGTAAAAAGAAGGGTCTAGCCTGTCAATCATAAAATAATATTATTAATATTAAGACTATTAATTGTTAATCTGATATTAATAAATTCATTGTTCTTAATTACTGCAACTTGTTATCACTGTCTATTGGATGGGAGCAACATCGCGTCGAAATAAAGCGTCGGAGCAGCATAAATTGTGTTGTTAACAGAGTCAATTGAGAAGAACAATCCTAAAATACATCGATATGTAAAGAATTCAAAACAAAAAACAAAAATACAAAACAAAACAAAACAAAACAAAATAAGAAACAAAACAAAAAATATGTTTCAATAAACTGAGGCTTAAAATATTTTCATTCATTTTTTGTATTCATTTTGGTAGTCAAGACAAAATTAGGAAAAACTCTTAAGGTGACTCGACGCGTGATCAAGGCAGGCAATAAGCAGGCAATAATTTTTGTTCAGTTGATGATGTCACTCCACACGGGCGATGATTTTTGCAACTGAAGAAACTCAAAAACTACATGTTAAGACATTTTCCTTATCATTTTTCTTGTTTTCTTTCTTTTTCTTTTCTTTCGATTCCTTTTTTATCAAGCTATCGATCAATGACCTGCAACTTATCTTGCGGGTTGCCTGTAGAATGTAGCGGAAGTGACGTCAAGATAAAAATATATATGGTATTACATCACATCCGGCAAAATTCTTGGAAATTCCCTAGGCCTATGTTGCTAGCTAGCCAATCACATCCATCTTCTTCGTAATTTTCATGATTTTGACTATCGATTATCTATATACGTCTCTCAGTACAGTTTAATTCATCACTGCTTTATGTTTGTCCTTCGATCGCTTACTTAATTAAGGTATGTATGTTTCTTTTTTATCACTCATCGTTTAAATTTGCTATATTCAAAGGCAAGTCAGTCAAGCAAGTGACTGAATTTTCCGACAAATGCCTTCCATGTACCCGGAATTTGGCAAGTTTATATTAGATTTTAATAGTCCGTAGTATTTTTAAACGAAAAGTTATTTAATAATATTGACATCTTCTTTATTAACTTGAAACGTCGACCTGTTTACATATAGCTAAAGTGTTCAAAACGTTCGAAGTTCAAGAAACAAAAGAAATATTGAAGACTTCATCTTTGCCTGTCGGAGTCGGCTTCAGTATAAAAATGCACCTTAAGATTTTCTCGTTCAGACGCCAGACCTTCAATGCACCTGTTTGCAATTCAGAATCTAGTCCGTAGCCATGTTCAGAGTTCGTCTGTCTCGTATTTGCTGAACTCCTGGACCATTCTAAATCGAACCAGAAGTTCCAGTGGATTTAGACGCCGATCAAACTTGCGTTGAATTAGTTCATTGCAACAGCTTGGTACGGCTCATGGTTCCAGCTGATCTGAATCGGTTACATATAAAAAGAGATGCATGAAAAGTTGGCCGGATAAGTAAGGTTCATTTCAATACAATGAACTGTAGTAAAATGACTGTTTTATGCATTTTTTCAATAGATTTATTGCAATTCTGAAACGGCGGAAGCAAAACTGCTACACTTGCAGAAATTGATATCGATTCAGCACCCGTCGTTTCATACGTGATGTCGACGTCACTGACTTCACTGCAAGATACGTCCCTCGATCGATCAATTCAAAATTTCCCATAAATGTCCTCAATATTCTCAATTTTAGTGGAACAAGAGAAAGAGACCTCTTTGGTAAATCTTTCTATGAAATTTGAGAATTATCTTGCGTTTCACTAAAGTTGACAAAGAGTTTTTCAGTCGATGACACCGGAGAAACCGTGAGAGATCTCGTGACCTGACTTATTTATGCAATTGCAGCAGGTTTTGCGTCTACTTCAAAATTACATTAATCCAAAGAAATGTTCTATCCATAGACCGTTTCCGAGTTAGACTCATGCATATCCACCCCTCAAATACGATCTGCCGGGAAGAAACGAGATTTTTTTTGATATCATGAACATAAATTGGCAACAGATTCAGTAAGGCAATGCTCATTAGCATTGCCGCGCTTGTTTTTTCTTACAACTATACGATAAAAAGAATCTGTGTTTGTTGCTTATGGATATGGTCCTAGTGATCAGGAAAACCATGTTTAGAGCTGGTTCCATGCTTTAATGGAAAAAAAAACCTTGCAGGTCTGAACTGGGGAAATCACTGACGTAACTTGGTCTGAAATAAGGTAGTAAGGGTTTCAAGACATGTGGAATAATTGTGGACATTGTGGAATACGGAAAGTGGATTTTCAGTGTCAGATTTTATCAAACTGAAAAATAATTCATTAGAAAACACGATGAAAATCACTATCATAACGTAGATCTAGTCTATGGGATATAGAATTAATTTTAGAATTTTAAAATTCTAATGTCTTCGACTGACCGCCCTCACAGTATATAGAATTAATTTTCTTACTAGCAATTTGCAAAAAATTCAACTTGGATTTTTGAAGCCAAAAATAATCTAGCTTGGAAAATTCTGGCCAAATATGATACCTAAGGTAATTATTTTTTAATTAACGACTTCTAAATTTAGCGATTTCTCTAGACGACATTTTAGCAGTTACTTTATCTATCGATTTTTGGGGGAGAAATAACGATTTTGATAATTAACAATTGACCAATATATAACTACTAACGTATCTTTATACAGAGTTTCGTCTAGCCTCCTCCGCAGGCGACCTTTCATGGGATTCCTTTGTCAACCTGACCGAGGGGAATTGGCTCCCAACATGAATTGGGTTGGTTGCCGTTTCCTCCCCTCTTTCTTCTGGAGCCTCAGTCCCCTCTCGGTCATAGGAGACAGGAAGCCCAAGAGAAGGCGCCTGCGGAGGAGACTATAGGTTCCGTCTACTATCTCTTTTGTTCTTAATTGTAGAATCAAGATGAGTCTTCGTTATGGGCGGCCTCGATACGTTGCAGGCAGATCCAGTGATAGAACACAGAAGATAGAAATAGCCGAGGGATTTGATACTTACCTCGAACAACAGCAGCTTAAAGAAACAATGAAAATAAAAGAGTTGAGGGAAATTTATCGGTGTAACTTTAGCGTCGAGTACGAAACCAGAGGCGTTACATTTAGCGATGTTCTTCATACCTTATGCTTTCATCTGAACCTCTGCCAGCAAGTTCAAGGGAAGATTATTTTTGGAGGAGGAGAAGAAGCCGCATTAGCTATGTTTGATTCTGATGATGACGATGACTGGGAACAGGAATCTCTGATGCACAGTTTCGTTTGCAATACTTGCAAAAAGCCTATGCATAACAGTTATACGCTTGAAAAGCACAAGACAAGCATTAGACATCGACAGCAGAAGATTTTTCGTGAGATCCGTAAAACCCTTGAGAAGTAAGTGATCATTCGCGCAACACTGCGCTGAACTGTACTGTTGCAGGGGTGGACATGCCCATGGTGCAACAATGTTGCGCACAGTTGTATTTGCAGAAGGTTGCCCCATCCGAACGGGCATTTACTAGAACCACTATTACCATAATAACATGTAGTCGCAAATCAATTTCCACAAAGGTCCAGATGTCCAGATGTCCAGATGTCCAGATGTCCAGATGTCCAGATGTTGTTTGTTGATACATTTGTCCTCTTTGTTTCCATGTAGGCATGATTTGATCTATGACAAAGAAGGAGTTGTAGTGATGTCAAATCCCCATGGCGATGCTGCTGGCGTCATCGAGATGATCGTCGAGCTTGGAAGCAAGAAAGACATCGTTCTTACTGTCAAGAACACGGGGACTTCATGCGAAGTAATATACCTTAGAGATATCACACTGCTTTGGAGTACGTCTTTGTTTGATTACAGCGAGATAAGAGAGATTCCGTTTCACAAAAGTATGCTTGCAAGAGGTATGTCAGGGCAAGAGCTAACGCGAATCGTTTTTAATGCTAGGTGATCAATTTACCAAGTCCGAATGACTTTGAACAGATAGGTTTCTAGTTGGCCAAAAGTCCAATAAATGTGCATAAACTTAAGTCAATAATGATCATGATCACAGATTCGATTTCTGCATCCCTTGTTGTCCGTACCTTTTTAGGTACATATATAACCTATATAAATTCTTCATAAGGTGGAACTCCAGTGAGAATTTCTATTGGCTGCAAACCAAGAGAAGAGTATGGCTTCAATTATGTGCCTGCCGTTCTTAGATTCCGAGAGGATGAGGACGATGAAAATAACGACTTCCATATTCTTCGTTTCCTGTGCGTTCGATCCGTTAGCGATGTTGATGATGATTTAAAGAAGAAGTCAGAGTACATTGGCCCCGCTCCTCACCAGCTCATCCCATCAGATGTCAGAACGGAGCCTGGAAGACGGTTACCACCGTATGTATAAGAAATTAAATCGTCAGTCACCAGTCACGACAGTCACCATATCGTTTTCATTGATAAACCATGATGTGATAATTTGCTGCCTGTGAACACTTCGGCCCTTCCTTCAAAGAGACTTTTCACAAGCTAATGATAATGATGATGAAATTCTTCAATTGCAATAATTCCCAGAGTGAACTGCATGAACAAACGATACGGCAGCCATGTTGGTTGTCTTGACAAAACAATAACAACCAACATAGCTGCCATGTCTTTTGCCTGTTCAATTCACTCTCTGACTTGGAATTCTTGCAATCCAAGAATACCGTACTAATCATAGCGATAATCATTATCTAACATCGGCTTCATTGTTGCTATGCAACGAGCTATGAAGTGCCCCCACATCCTTATCTTGAATTGCCATGGTCACATCAAAGCAATCGCCCATTTACAGTAAACTAATAATTTTTGGAATAACTACATGTCCGCCGTAGGGAGGTGTCCGTCTTATGGGACGATATTCAGTTTGGGAGAGTTTAATTTGCTGTACTCTGAATTTTTATTGCATGGATAAAAACAGGTTGAGACGCAATGGTCTAGGAATGGAACGCATGGACGAATATTTCGTTCTCCCCTCAGTAAGGGCTTCTGTGAAAGGTTCAAAGAGTCTTTCTTCCGTTTTAAGGTAACGAAGTAACATTTGATGTGTTTGTCTCTGTTGTCGGCTTCATAAACAGGAGAACAACAGCCCTGATCATGAAATGAGAAATAGTTTGTCGAAGCTCATTTAAGATGGCCGCCATGACGTTACCGTTAACCGAGAGCAATTTCTTACTAAATTGTATTTTTTGTTAGCATAAAACTTAAAAACCCGCTGACATTTTCCAACTACAAGGAGAAGTTCAGCATTCTGGTTCAAGTAGAGGAGCTTCAAATGGAGAGAGACATCAGAAACTATGACATGGAAGGCGAGACCTTCACAAAAGATGGAGACCTCCTCATCCTTAAGGTGACCATTGTGATTATAAATATTACTAACTTTAGTGCACTTTTATACTATCATTGCACATACAAAAGACAACTATTTATATAATATTTGGTATCTTATGCGCGCTCTGATTGATCGAGAACCATGTGTGATTAGAGTACTTACAATTGGCGTCACTGAATCTTACGCGCGCTCTGATTGGCTGGAATGTTTCCACAAATAGAGCAGTTTTCGCATGAGTGGGAAACGGTACGGTCCGTACCGTAACCGTGTCAGTACCGGAATTTATAAAAACATTCGAAAATTCTGCCGTAACTGTGCCGTAACCGTACCGTGCGGTGACCGTACTGTTTCCCAGTCATATGAAAACCGCTCTACTATGTAAAACAAATAGATTCTAGAGTGGATTTCGTATGACTTTGAAAAACTACGGCACGGTCACGGCACGGTCACGGCACGGCACGGCCACGGCACGGAACCTCGCCTGCTGATTTCTTTAAAAATTTGTGAATAAATCAGCAGGCGAGGTACCGTGGCCGTGCCATGCCGTAGTTTTTCAAAGTCATACGAAATCCACTCTATTTTTCCGTGCGTCTGTACTCTAAATGATGATCCACAGAAGACGTCAAAATGTGATGAGAACAACAGTCAAGCCACTCGACTTCGCCTCGTCGTCTGCGCACGGCAAAATGGAATCTATTTGTTAAATATTACATACTTTTTGCAAGACGGTTCCGAAGTTCAAATCCGGCGTACTTTGTTCACCGCGAACTTCATTAGAGAAACTCGAACCTACTTTCCGCGCACATTCGGAAATTCGTAAGAGCTACCGGCATGGAAGAGTCTATTTCATGATCAAATTTCGTATTACTTTAGTCAGAGCTATCTCTTGCTTTATGTGATGCATCTCATTTTTAGTGTAAATTGCTCATGATTCTAGCACGTTGGAAGCTAGTTCATCAGCGAAGTTCGTCGTGAACTTCGAAAGTACGAACTTAGTGAACTTCTCACTGCTGTGCTCCGGGTTCGCGGAGTCCCTGCTCGGGCGCTGGATCATATGTGAGTTGCCACGAGGATTTTTTGTCCGGGTACCGGTACTCCGGTTTCCTTTCAGCTACTCTGGTTTTCCAATAAAACCAGCATTGTGTCGATCTAAACTGTGCTTCATGGTCAGACATGGGTTGTATGGTGACGACATTGTGCACCACCTACAGGCCTCCAATCCGACCACGTTGAGTTGCATCCTAGCAGTGTATTTGCTTGTGGATGATTAGCCCTACAAATTTATTTATTCATTTTTCATGTTAATCGCACTATTAATTGCAAAATTTCTATCAAAGGTCCCAGGGTTGGCGGAAAATCGACCATCAGTTCTCCGTGGTGATCGTATATTCGCCTATGAACAAGGAGTCCGCTCTCGTCGTTTTGAAGGAATCGTACACAAGGTGCGGAAATGCTGAATGTCAAACTTGGTTTTGGTGAAAAGTATGTACAGTAATAATAAATTTAATTATAATGAACTATATTGCATAGTGAGAAGAATCGTGAGGAACAGAAGCGATTGACGTGCTATAAAAAATATATAAATTATGCTATAAAGTGAGAAATCTATTCTGAAATTCAACTGACAAGATGGCTGCCTTGATGCGTGATACAGCTGAGACACAGCACGGTGAAATCACAAAAGCTAGGATGAACTTGGTTATATTTCTAATATCAATGATGATGATGATGATGATGATGGTGATACCCAAGATTAAGGTGATCTCATTTTGTCCGCAGCATGCCTTTTATCAGAAACAAGAAGTTTGACATACAGTTCACCTTCAACCGTATGTCCATCCAGATGCAGCATCGCTCACACGAGCGCGCTGTGAAGAAGCCTGATTTGGAACCCGTCCTTTTTCCTACTCACGAAACAATCTGCGGACGGGGCCGCAACAATTTCACCTCTTGGTAAGTCATAATTTCTTTACTTGATCATACGGCAAACTAACTATATTAAAACTGTGGATGTAAGCTCGAGGATCACATATCTTCACAACTCAAAATACAGTGCAATGTGACCTGACGGCTCAGATGATGCAAAGTAATGTTAAGCGGCGTCTCGGTTTTGAAAACAAACAAAAAAGTGGACTAAAGGATATGTTCATTTCCATGACAGGACGTACTTCGATCCTAATTTAAACGATGAGCAAAAAACTGCCGTTCAAAACATTGCCATGGGAACCTCTCGTCCTGCGCCTTATCTAATCTTTGGTCCGCCCGGAACAGGAAAAACCGTCACATTTGTGGAAGCCATCAAACAGGTTTGACTAGTTTACATTTGCATGTAATTTATTTGAAGCCATTATCTAGTTTTGTTGTTGTTGAACCCAAAACCATTACCGAGCATCAATCATAAAAGGATCACAATCAAGACGCAACCTTTATACACGAAGAATGTTCTTCCTCAACTTGCGCATTTTTTCCGTGCAGGTATACAGACACCAACCTGGCGCAGTCATTTTAGCATGTGCACCAGAAAACAGTGCCGCAGACCTGATAGCAGAGAGACTATTGCCGCATATTGAGAAGCGAAAGATTCTAAGAATGTACGCAACATCAAGGCCCTGGGAGTTCGTTCCACAAGTTCTTAAGGTATGACAATGTCAAGAATATTGTTCTGGAAAAAAATTGAATATTTTCCTGGAAGTTCCTTGGAGGCCACAGATTTCACTTGCCCCATCCGCTGTGGCCGGTACTATTGTAGTTTTGCTATCGAAGCTAGTCAATAGCCGTATGAAAAGAGCTAGTGTTACTATCGTAATCATGGAAGTAGATTTAATTTCTTTTAAACTGCTACAGTAATATAACAGCTGCAAAAACAACAGTGCGGCCTTAATTGGATCAATCTATATGCACATGTGCACCGCGCAAACTAATTGCACTGTCGCGCGCATACAGAGTTAATATATTTTGTGTACAATAATTTCTTAGGATCTTGTCAAAAGGTACAGACCCTTTGCATAATCATAGTATGCTAATCATATGTAGATACGTACATCCTTCGCCTCGCTTTGGCCGCTTAGTAAAACAAAAGAACCACCTAAGCATGCCATTGTTTAGCTGCGCCAAAGTGCAGCAAGAGGTGTATCTGCATATGATTAGCAGTATTCTGCAAAGGGTCTATGACATAAATTTCGCTTTTTCAGGATAATAAAGTTATAAACTTCACCGATGCTATCACCAAGGAAGTGTTCTATCCGTCCGTTGAAGAACTTAAAGGACAATACCGCGTGATAGTAACCACTCTTGTCACTGCAGGAAGGTAAATGTCCATTACACATATATTCAAGAGGATCTAATAAGCTACTGGCAGTGGGATTAACTACAGCTTGCTAACCAGTAATCAACATGCACTGGGGAATATGCGTTGTTGTACAGCTAAGTTATAGAACATGACATTGTTCGAGGTCCTTTTTGAATAGAATAGAATAGAACTTTATTAAACGAAATTACATTGCAGCTACCAAAAAACCTCTTGGTGATTTCTTCCATAAAACCTTGCCGATTTCTGCCCCTGGTCAATCGAAACTGAGTGCTGAAATATGCATGTAGCCTTGGTGGATGGAATCACTTGAACTAAACGTCCCTATAGACCTTTTACCTACCAAGTGGTAAATTCCACTCTCGTGCAAGTCGCTCTAAATAATACGACCGCAAAATGAGACAGCCAACATACTGAAGGTCTTCCTCGAGCTTCTTAGCTTGCGCCGAACTTTTCTATAACTATGAACTTTTCTTTATTTGCAATAGGACGACGGTTCGAATAAAAAAGACTAAACCCAATTCTTTATTATATATTTTATAGACTTGTTTCTGCGATGATTGGTAAAGATCATTTCACTCACATCTTCATTGATGAAGCAGGACATGCAGTGGAACCCGAATGTGTCATTCCAGTTGCGGACCTTCTAAATCCTGCAACTGGACAATTGGTGCTTGCAGGGGATCCTAAGCAATTAGGACCCATCTTAAGGTCTCCTATTGCTCAGAAATATGGACTCGGTAAGGTGGTAATTCGTCAAAAAGCACCCTAGTTTAATTTGGAGGAAGCAATTAACTATAGTTAACAATTCTCTTGCTTTAAGGATAGAAACCTTTACTTTCAATTCCATTGATAAAATCAAAAATAACTTATTCCGTATCTTTCTATACCAAATACAATTATAGGGATGTCACTACTAGAGCGTCTCATGAGCACATGCGATGTGTACCAACGTTCAGTTTTGAGTGATGAATACGACAACAGAATCATGACCAAGCTAGTCAACAACTACCGATCACACAAATCCATCATCGAAATCCCAAAGAAGTTGTTCTACGAGGATGAGCTCAATGAATGTGCTGGTGATTTCCGAAACATCATGCTTGGTTGGGAAGAGTTGCCAAACCGACACTTTCCCATTATTGTTCACCCAGTGTACGGCACCGATGAGAGAGAGGCGCGCAGCCCTTCATTCTTCAACGTGGCGGAAGTAGAGACCATCGAGAAGTATTTGAAGAAACTTCTTGATGATAATGTGAGAAGCAGAAGAATGAAGATGATCAGACCAGAGATGATTGGTATCATATCTCCATATAAGAGACAGGTGGGGAATATATAGAGGATATTACATGGCCGCGCGGAGATACTAATTTTATCTTCGAGTGTTCAATTGATATCTCACGAGTGAGCGCAGCGAACGAGTGAGATATCTAAATTGAACACGAGAAGATAAAATTAGTATCTTCAAGCGGCCATGTAATGTTCTGTTTATTATATAGATATCGATGAGACTTAAATAAGAAAAACAACTTGAAAATACCGTAATTAACGTTGAAAAATACCGGTTACTATGCCAACAGTGATATCTTCACATGTGAAAGATATGATATCTTCACATGTGATTGATATAAAGTTTTCGACACTGGAGAAAACCTGGTATCTCATCGATATCTATATAATAAAATCGACCATGCTGCTACCAATTAGCACAAGTGTTGAAAAACAAATATTTTTCGCTGCAACCCCTTGAGAAATTATATTTTTTTAAATGTATTAATTATAAAACGAGGCCAATAAGGCCCCCAGTGATAAATCATACAAAAGTCTAGTTTTGGTCTCACAAGAATTCTCTTAGCTTCTCTACATTAATTTTTCTGCATGTATTGCACGCAATGTTGCGGAAAAAGTTATAGATATTTCGTCGAAGTGCTGAAAATTTCTCAAAATGTTTTTCATGTGGAAGACTTTCTCACTGAATGGTATTGGTCATTTCTTGCAAGACGCTTTCATTTCTCTATTTGAGTAAACTGTATGACGCACTCGCCCGCTGCATGCACCTTCGGCAGACTAATACCAGATATATCCGGCACACTAAAGTTCCAAGTTTATTTTAAATGTAAAGGTGCAAAAAATTCAAACTATGTTGGAAAAGAAGAACTACAAAAACATCAAGGTTGGTAGTGTGGAGGAATTCCAAGGCCAAGAAAGACGTATCATTATCGTCTCCACAGTCCGCAGTACCAAACGAGAGTATTTGGACATGGATAAGGAGTTTGGCTTGGGATTTCTTGATAATCCAAAGGTACGCAAAAATATGGCTCAGTTAACCATTTCCAGTTTTCTCACGGCAGAAAATACACGACTCCCAATCAACGATGTTAGTCATATGACTGACTGCTTTCCTTTGCTTTCCCTTCTTTCCTCACCCTATAGCACCAGCTAAAAAGGCTAAAATGGCGCTAATACGTTTTTTTAATCGTATTATTTAAAAATAATACTGGGGTAAGTAAGTGTGTATATGAAGGTTCTTGCAAAAATCTTTATCCTGAATTATGCGGTCTCAAATGAAATGTTTCTGTTTTTGCATTGTATGCCAACATATGAATACTTAGGCAAAACATCTGCACTATACAGTAATTTTGACTCGGTATCAAATAGTAAACCTGCATGAACCTCCACGCACTTTTCACCGGACTGCCATAACCTCTTTATCGATCAATACACGCGCTCCATAACTAATTGATGAGGTTGAATGTATCTAACTGTACTGTACTGTATTGCAGAGATTCAACGTTGCAGTTACGCGCGCACAGGCCCTGCTTATCTTGATTGGCAATGTGGAAATGCTAGCTAAAGATGACAACTGGAACAGGTGAGACATATGTACTCCAGCCTTTCTTCTATCCTTTTACGCTTGCCAAAGTAGTTGTGAAAGAGCGTTGAGCTGCTAGAAGAATACAAAGGCCCTATACCAGCAAATAGTAGGTTAGAGATTCAAAATGTATTAATATTAATAACTTTGTGAAACAACTGATATTGTTTGCAGTTTTTTGATGTTCTGTTGTGACAACGATGGATTTATCAAGGTGCCAGCAAGGGAAAGTGGAATGGACATTGTATCGCTGATGAGAAAACTGAGGCTAATTCCAGAACAAAGTAAGAAAACTTGGGTCTTTCTTAATGTTGCAAGATGTATTGTTTTCCGAGTTCGAGTTCTTTGTATTGCAGGCTATTGTTTCGTTCAAAGTTCTTATTGTTTTCATGCCTCAGGTGCCTTGCAACACCAAGAAAGAGCCAAAAACTTTTTCAAGCTTGCAACGTTTCATTTATAAAAAATTCCCGGACTTTTACTTGAACAAATCCCATTTTTCACTGGCTTTTCACTGAACACAAATTTAGACTCAACAATTTCTACTCCATAGTCAACGAAATTAAGCGGTTAAGGATTATGGAATTTCCCCGAGACTTTTCCAATCCAAAACTCCCTGACTTTTAGAACGCATTGACAATTTCTATAACCAAATTAAAAATTCTCTGAAAATTGCATAGTTAAAATTCGCAATTTCATCTTCTAGGGAATGGGATTTGTTTTTTAAAACAAAACAAAAAAACAAACAAAAAAACAAACAAAAAAGTATTTAAAAATATTTTTGTCCCGATTCCAAAACAAATCATTTTCCAAAAGCCCGGATTTGAAAACTCGATTTTAAATAACATTGCACTTTTTACATTCACAACTACAAGAGGGTGACAAAACAGAATATAATTTATCTTTATATAATACATATAAATGGCATACTACGCGCCCTCTGATTTGTCTAGAAGATGTGAATCTTACACGTGACGTTATTGGTTGAAATCTCGTGTCCTACGTCTTTGCTTTTGCCACATTTTGACGTCATCTATGCATCTATTAGAGTATAGAACAATGAAGTCTCGCATTGATTTTGTTTGTTTTAATGAATAACATACTTTTTGCCTTTTCCGCTTCTTTTTGAAGCAGATATGATGGAAGAGGAATCCGAAATCAGCATGAAAGAGTTGCAAGAGAGTCCAGAATGGACAAGACACGAGTAGCCTAGAAAGGAATTTATTGGTTATTTCATGCTTATATAACTATTCTCTAAAGGAAGCTGCAAAGATTTTTTAGATGACTGATGGCAAACTGGACTGCACTGTGTATTATGGGCAGTGGCTTTAGAATTAGGAACGAAACATTGCAGCGCATAGTACTTTATTTCAACAATGGAATTACTTAAAAAAATTTTGATTGCTGTTGTTAAAATTGGAATGTGTAGTTTGAGTAGTTGATTAGAATTAGGCTCAACTAAATATTGCATGCACCAGTGGTATTAAACACCTCTACTGAACAATGATCACTTTGCATACACAGTACTAAACACTTCAACAACGGTAATAAATATTTCAACGACAACTACAACAACAACAGTTATGAACATATTACAGCTCAGGATACAACAACAACAATGACAACAACAATTATGAACACACATTAAAGCTCAGGATACAACAACAACAACAGTGACAACAACAACAACACGTATGAACTATAACAGCTCAGGATACAACAACGACAACACGAAAAAAAAATGAAATAAAATCCTGGTGTCTATACATTGTAACAGTTAAAGGGCACAATATACTCTAGGTAGATTCATGGTTCACAATAAAAACACAATCACACACAATTGATGTCTTGGTGGTTTTAAAATTCAATATACAACAATTAACAATATAAATTTCCCTAAGACCTGCAAAAGACAAGCAGGGATTTGATAGATGAGATAGAATGCAGCCAAGTTCAAGGCAGTGATAATCTAGATAGATCTAGATATATGCTGAAACGATTTTATCTCTACCACACAAGACCAAGAAAGCTTACTTTGTCTTGTATATGCTCCAGCTGCTATAAGCTTGTATACAGTATTTTCCAGTGATGCAGGACTTAATATTCTACTGCTACAATGTATGTCTAGGTGTTGCAGTTTTACAAACTCCACAATCATTGAGGTGTCTACTTAACTAATTGCAGCAATGCATCTTCCTCACACTTTCCAGTATCTTCCTGAATGTGAGAGTAGACAGTGGTAGTAGACAGTGTATACAGGCTATGACCTCAGAAATTAATTTTGATTTGGATGTGATATGATTTAGTTGTCAGGCAGGAATGATCAGAATGGTAACTTTGATTTTTTCATAACTTTAAGTGGAAATTTCACAATATTTCATGTATATCTGCAATTTTATCAGGCATTAGTGCAATAAGAGCACAATAGTTGTATTCAAGAAATTCATGGTAAAGTTATCTCACGACAGGCACTTTTCACTCTGGAGGATATCCTTAGAAATGCTTTACAGTGTCCCAGTGAAACAAAAGTGTGTTAACTAGCAGATGATCAGTACCTTTCATCACAGGTAATCCAAATTGGACATTTTTAGATCAATTTTGGATACTACAGGAAGCCCAAATTCTTGCTATGAAAAAGCCATGTAGGAAAATGCTGAATTTTGAGGAATCTTGTGAAATTTTCAGTAGTTTTGTTAAAGACAGCTTTTATTTTGAAGTGATTTAGAAATAATTTCACTTACAAAAAGTCATCTCAAATCACTTCATCTTACAACCCTGCATACTCTAAATTAATTCAGAACTATTATCAAAGTTTTAGAATACATATGTACAATAAAATTATGATTACAATTTCCAGTTATTTTGAGCTTTCCAATAAATCTTTAGCTTCATTTATCTTTGCGGCCAAGTAAGGGGATCCTCCTAAAAAGAGAAGAATAAGGAGATATTATCATGCATTTTTAAATATGTTAACTTGTGTACACTGCATTGTCAAGATAAATGAAAGCTACTTTGGAGTCAAAAATAGAGTTCAGACACTAAAAGTGTGGAACATAAATAGTACTAAATAGTGCATACATCGCTCAACTCACATGTTGATTTTTGTTGATTATTACATAAAAATCATACCTCTGTCTGGGTGATTTATTAACATTATTCTCCTATGTGCTTCTCGCATTTTTATTCTATTGGCTGATGGACTGAAACAATAAGATAAAAGAATTTAAGAGACTATATATGCCAAAATATATAAAATTGTTACATTGCCATTTTGAGATGAATAATTGCAGAAGATTAAATAAATGTGCTGTTACAGCAATTACCATCCAGCCATATGTAATAAACATTAACCTCCACAACAAGTTCTAATTAAAAATACTTTTCTATCAATGGGGTACCTTTCCTGGGAGTGAGAAATGAGACAGAAAAATACCCCAGGATTATTGAGGATGTAATTACTGTACAATGTACACCTACCCTACAAATGGTTAAACTTTCACATTTGTTGGATTTTAATATATGCAACACTGAACAATTCTCCTGGAAACATTGTTAAAATTTTCTTGTCATGTATGCAATCAGCACTTGGAGTAACTTCAGAATACTTGTCCACCATTGTATTCTAGAGCAGAACTCTTTGAAAACAATGCAAGAATACAAAAGCTTCTATTATTATTCAAAAAAGTGGCAGATATTCTGAAGTTAAGCATCAGCACTTACACAGTGTATCCACTCCTGCAACAGTTGCACATCACAAAGTTCCAGAAGTAGAACAGAGGGGAGGGGGGGGGGGGGGGTACCCAGGGGATTTGAAGTTGTCACATAAATACCTTATTCCAAGAATGAGGGCAGCTTCTCGTTTTGTCATTTTTTGATCAAATCCACCACGATAATAATGTGAAAATGTCTGAAAATATCAAAAATAAAATTTACACTGTAAGGCACATGATCTGTATCTAATTGCAATATTGTAACGTGTACAACACCATCACTGTAGAATACTCACTGGTATTTTTGGTATAACTTTAGGAATAGTATTAACGTCAATTCTTTTTAATGCTTGAACTGCAAAGCGGCCTGCAAAAAGATCGAAACTACTATATCCCCTCTGACACACGTGAACCATGAAGCATGGAAAATGGTCGTCAAGATTACATCACAAAGTGCTAAAGATTATGACACTTCTCTTACCAGCTATTGCAGCTCCAGCTACTCCAAGCCCAGCTAATATTAGCGACGTCTATTAAGAAAAAATATATCGAGATTTAACGCCAAAAAAGTCAGAAAAAAGACAAAGTTTGGAAGCCTCACTCACCATGATTATTTCTCGTGCGTTTTGAAGGAAGTGACGCAACATTTCCCAGACTGCAATGCGTCACTCAAATACCCATAAAGCAACTAACCGGAAGTTTAAAGTTTTCCAGTAAAATTGTGAGGGATAAAAATGTTTATATCAGCTAAAAAGTTACAATTTTTAGAAGAAAAACACAATTCATAATAAATCTAATTTATTGTGAGAATTCTTCTGTAAAGAATTCCAATTAAGTTAAACATTTTTAACAAAACATAGAAGCTTTGGGTATTTTGAATTTTCCTTTTGTAAAATATAAAGCGAATCCAAATAAACTTTGTATCATTAGAATAAATAATTTGTTAACATTAGATTATAGAATAAATGTGATGAAAGTGTGCTAAAAATAGTCCAAGCTGACGTTCGTATCAACTGATCAACCGCTGACGCATTTGGTACCACTTCCGTTCTATCATCCGGGAACTTCAAAGCGTTTTCTCGTTGTCTCGCGCTCCCTCGAATCCAACATGGCTGACCTTCTCGGTGATGACTCTCCTTACGGTGAAGAAACAGCAGAAGATCCTGCTGCCGAATTCTTAGCTCGAGAACAAAACGACCTAGCAGAACTAGGAGAAGACTTAGAGGGCGGCGATAATGCTGATGAGGTGAGAAAATGGGAAAAATGCAAAGTAAAATTGAGGTGCTTTGTGACCGGTGACTTGGAAGTAGTCGGCATACGTCGAGTATTTGATCTCTTTGACAGCGTGGCAGCTTGAAAGTGGATAGGTTTTTAAGAATCATCAAAAGTTCCCATATTTAAGAGAACTATTTGAGTTGAATGATGTTTAGAATTTCGACTTTCAAAATTACTAACCGAGATCGGAAAGTTAATGTCAAATTGTACTCGTAGTAGATAGGCAGCTTGTGTTTCGAATAGGCGTGGGGGAGGTTAACTTCGCTTTGGTCACTGCTGTAACTACGACTTTTCATTTATGAATTAGCTCTACATCTTTCCTTTTCAAAAACTGTGCTTTGTAAATAAGTTATCTTTTCCTTGTACCCCTCCCTAGACTAATAATTTGTTTCACTAACTTATCAATTTGCAAGACCCTAGTAACTTACTAAAATATTTCTCATAAATAAAATAACATTCTCATTTCATTCAATTGCATTTGCATTATTGGTTCTTCATGAAATTACAAGAATATTCAGATTATCAGATGATATTTCCTTATTCACATCCAGAGCATAAAACTTCTAATATTACATTCCTTTGGCTGGAAATATTTGTACAAGATTATTCAGTAGATCATATAATTTTTCTGTTCACATTCACCTTCATTGATCATTGATTCCATTAGTTCTCTAAAGAGTGTCAATCAAATCCAATTAATTACTCAATTAGATAGAGTTATCATTTATTTTTCACATATTTTACACTAAATAAATCTTCTATTCATTTTCTCCATTCATTTATTTTCACATTTTTTTGTCATAAATGTTTGAGATTATAATAAAATTACAGATGCACCAAAATCCTCAAATACTTCAGGCTCTCTTCATGAACTTGTTGTTACCCCATTGGTGCGATATCAAACTCATACAAGTGATAACTGCCATCCTATCTCTTGTTATGAGAGGTATGGTTTTAATGCTTGCAAACATGTAAATTACCAGTACATTTTGTACACCAACTATCTTATAAATGGACAGCAATCAGTGTACTTCAGTAAGTTCCCTTTATTTTGACAGAGAATATAACTAATTCATTTACTTTTTAGGGTGATAATTTTGATTTGTTAGGAGGAAGTAGCGAACCAGTTGTCAATGGATTTGGTGAAGTAAGTAAAAGCTAAATTAATGGGTGTTAATCATTTTCCTCAGGACCAAATACAGTACAGATTAATCCTACATTTGACATTAAATTCTGTCATAGAATTGAGATAATCTGCAAGGTTAACTCATTGAAGTCACCCCTCTTGTGTATCAATCTTTTGGTTTGCTTGAAAGTGTGGTTTAGTTGGTTAGTGCTTGGCCTACTGACAATGACAGTCTCATCTTTGACAAAGGATCACTAGGACTCTTGCATACTTGGTTTAGCTGCAAATACCATCAATAAACAGAGCTGTTATTGAAAGAGGGGCTAAAGGACACACCCTTACCAAAGTTTAGCACATTTGTTACTCTCAAAGTTGACGTGAAATAAGCTGGGGCAGTGGAGCAGTTTTAAAAGTGCAGGGCTAAGTCCTTGATAATGTAAAATTTGGTTGTGATAGAGCTTTTCAACTGTATTCCTGATAAAAATACATGTATCATGAAAAGTGAGGGGCTTCAGCTCCCCCTGTCTTCATTGTCCATGATAAGGTTACTTTATCTTTCACTGTAGGAATAAACAGGAGGTTTAGTTAAAGATTTAACAGGAGAGCACCTTGAGAAACAAATCCTAATAGTGTTATTGGTGTTCTTTGTTATTTAGAGTGATACCTCTGCAGCACAACAACCTACTCCATTATCTATGATGAGAGAAGAACCCGAGTCAGTGAAGTAAGTGATGTACTGAAGCTCTCACCCTTTCTATCATTGTTGTACTAAATACATATATAGTGTTGGGATGACAAGTAGAATGAAGATTTGTATAAAAAGGGTATTTACTGTAACTTTATACTGTCAGTAAACAATTTGTCATTCTTTATAAAGGAAGGGCAAACGTAAAATTTCTAGCAAAGGGCAAATTACAATGAGAAACTTTCAGCAAACTTCTGTACTTTTTTTATGTCAGCCACTCTCCTATGCTTGTTAGGACCACCAAAGACTAGGGAAATAGTTGTGGTCGGTAACTAAAACATCAAATTACTGTAAAATCACTTTATTCTCAAATTCAAAATAAGCCCAGTTTGTTATCAACAGCTGCTATATCCCACTGGATTAGTCATCAACTAATAATAATCAATAACTACAACTATTGATAGCCATGCCATTATCTATGGAGGCCCTTAGATACTGCTTCTAATGCATACAGTACTTGTTCTTTCTGGTAAGGGACATCTGTCATGTGATTACTTTCTTTTCTTTAGGAAATGGAGAGAAGAGAAAAGGGAACTCCTCGAAAAAATGGATGAAGAAGAGACAGCTGCAATAGAAGAATGGAGAGAACAGGCTAAGAAAGAACTAAATGACTGGTATGATAGAAGAAATGAACAATTGGGAAAAACACAATCAAGTAATAGGTATGTCAACTTCTTCTTAAACAGAATCCCTACAAATTGCGATTGTACTTTAATGCTGATGCCTTTTACTGTCACCTTATTGGGGTGTCTACTTTGATGATTCAATTCTTGGGTTGCATGTGACATCATCAAAAAGCTAAAATCTAAACTATTCATCACACAAAACTGTTCCCTAGATATTTTATTTATATCATTAAGAAAAGTCCTCACACAAAAACTGAGTTCTTTTGATGAATGATTTTTGATTTATTGTGAGTCAATTCCTGTCATGCAACACTGTCACGTATATATTAAAGATGCAGAAATACAGGCAAATGTGATTCAAATCCTAAGACTTTAACTTTGTTTAAGTGATAAATAAGTTTGTTTTGGTGAATATTTGCATAGAAAACACGAATGTGATTTTGGTCCTTCGTGTTACTGTCCGCCATGTTGGTGTACAAAGGTTGTGCACCATGATGGCAGACCCATACATTTGACACCAAACACTGAAGATATTTGATCGCTCGTATCTCATCATCAAAATATTCTTATGACTAAAAATTTCGTATAGATACAAACCTTCAACTGCTTTTTTTGATGCAAGACATTTTATTCAAAAATATTCTAAACTTTTATGATAACGTCAGTGTAAACCAAGAATAGTGCATCAAACTTTAAAGTCACTACAGGCTTAGTTAGTGAACTTGTGGTAATTACTGTGGTGCAATATCAAACTCGTACAAGTGATAACTGCCATCCTATCTCTTGTTATGAGAGGTATGGTTTTAATGCTTGTATATATTTATGATCACGATGATCTAAATATTGCTTTTCTTGAAAAAGGTCAAACAGGAGTCAGATTGTTTTTGGACAGTCAGATTGTTTTTGGAAATCGATTATTAATCGAAATGCCCGTGTTTTTCGATTAACAATCGAGTTTGACATGCCAAATTCGTTTATTAATCGAAAAATGCGTCACTTTTCGATTATTAATCGAAAAATGCGTCACTTTTCGATTATTAATCGAGAAACAGACGTCACTTTCGATTATTAATCGAAAGTTGCATACGCTTTGATTGCATGGCCGCCATTACAGAAAAATCTTTGAAGACCAAAAACTCCCTTGAGTTGAATGACTCCTTAAAACTAAAGTATTAGTCGGCTTGGTTTTAGGGTAAGTTCTCACATGGAGAAAAACAAAGACATGGTTTCACTTTTCAGAGGAGATATTTTACGAAATTCCGAGCCGGCGAGTCGATAGACGGCGGGCGTCTGATCGACAACCTCACGACAAGCTCGATGTTCAAGTTTTCAAAACGAAAAAGTGAGCCTCTTCAAGTTCGTAAGACCATTAAAATGGTAAAATAAAATGTGTTCTGCTAATGGAAAGCTGTTTAAAAAGTGAACTTTTTATGAAATGTAAGTTATATGCTAAAACGGTGACAAAACTGTTCATTGTAAGAGCGGCCGGGTCACGAGGCGGTTGGTACTACTTGATAGTTTCGTGTCTAAAACCTGCACTCTCAAAAAGATACAAATAAGAAAAATGGTAAAATAAAATGTGTTCTACTAATGGAAAGCTGTTTAAAAAGTGAACTTTTTATGAAATGTAAGTTATATGCTAAAACGGTGACTTGAGAGACAAAACTCTCATCTTTTTCAAGCGGACTTTCTGGTTCGGAAGCCGGCGTCTCAACTGAAAGTTTGAGGCACATTTTTTAAAAAACAAAAATGTTTAATAACAAAAGTCACAACTCTTTTTTTACTGCTTATCAATCCTTAATTCTTAAAGACCAACTCAGGCACGTCTTTTTATTTTTTTTCGGGAGGGACATTTTGCCAAATTCTGGTCTCACGCTGCATGACTCGGCTCATCGTCTTACATTGGGCGCGACGCGTTTGATTTCACCACAGGCACCCCAAGCTCTGTTTTAGTTAGGGTGTTTTACGCGCGCGGTGATTATTAGTTTGGGCTACCTGTGTCGTTTGTCAATTTTATTAAGACCATTGGGAGTAAAAAATATCTCGCTAAAAATCAATAAAATTCTGAAAACTTGAATAAAATGACTCTTTTCTTATTTAGATTAGAACTTTTGGAGTCTTTTGGGCTGATTTTTGGACTCATTTGTGCGCGTTTTGTGGGTTTTTGGCGATTCTCCTTTTCACACTGGTTCTCTCTAGTACTATATTAACTAAAGGCTGGCAACTTCGCCTCCTTACGATCACGAACCGTTTTTGAATCTCCGACAAAATATCCCTAGAAATCGCTTCTCTCGCCAAAACAACACCACAAACACACTGGCAGATAATCACTCTACCGAGAAACGAAGAAAAAAAGACTACTTTATTAATGACTTTATAGAAAACGAGAGAGGTTTTCAGTCAAGTTTTTTCAAAAATGGCTTTCTGCCGATGCTTGGCGGACTTGACTTAGTCAAAAACACAGGCTACCCAAATTCCTTAAATGTGATTGGTCCGTGGTTACTAAGGAAAAGAACCAAATTTTCAATGAACCCTCGGGAGGGAGAGATCTCATTTCGTATCACAACGAAGAAATATTAGAGGGGTGGGCTAGTCTGACAGTGTCTTACTGACCCCCTCCACCCTCATGCTCAAGTAATCGTGAATAATGCTTCTTTGGCAAAAAGGCTGCCTTCGAACTTTTAGTTTTTAAAATTGTTTATGCTCAATTTTTTTCAATTTAATGACTTCAAAAATCCTGATTTCGATGACCAAAAGCACAGAAGTCGTGGCTATCTAAAAGTGAGTGAAACAGTATTTTCTTTTCGCTGAATGTGGACAGACTTTATAAACTCACCGGGCGATGCATTTTGTGGTCCAAAGTTAAGAAGAATTTAGTGAACAGAAAAAAACTTTCACTATCAAAATAACCCTCCAGTTCTATCAAAAACACTTCTTAGAAGGTACGTTCATTGATGAATAATTATCTTTTTCTGAAAACGTAGAGGAAAATGCTTCTGAAATACAAGACTGAGGGTAAAGTGAGAGGCCGCCATTCAGTTTTGCTTTGACTGAAAAACTACTGTCACAAAGTTCGACAAAGTGTTGATTTTGTCATGTTTTGAACATTGGTTAGATTTGTTTTGATTTGTTATCATAAAAGCAAAAGGAGAATGATATTTGATGCGTAACACCCCTTTTTCCACAGTGATTTTCTGACTCAAATGCTGGCAAAATTCAAAAACGCCGGTTTGTGATTGTGGTACTTCAGTTTTCTTTGTCGAGCTTCGCGTGAATTCCTTCTTTTGGCACGTCACCTTCTTGCTTTACTCATGATTTTAATGTCAATTATTGTTATAGTTTATATATCAGCGATTGTCAAAAGTTGTGAAAACTGAAGGAAAGCAAAAGTGAATGGGCCGGGTGCCTCTCGGTTTTGTATGGACCACAAAATGCATCGCCCGGTGAGTTTATAAAGTCTGTCCACATTCAGCGAAAAGAAAATACTGTTTCACTCACTTTTAGATAGCCACGACTTCTGTGCTTTTGGTCATCGAAATCAGGATTTTTGAAGTCATTAAATTGAAAAAAATTGAGCATAAACAATTTTAAAAACTAAAAGTTCGAAGGCAGCCTTTTTGCCAAAGAAGCATTATTCACAATTACTTGAGCATGAGGGTGGAGGGGGTCAGTAAGACACTGTCAGACTAGCCCACCCCTCTAATATTTCTTCGTTGTGATACGAAATGAGATCTCTCCCTCCCGAGGGTTCATTGAAAATTTGGTTCTTTTCCTTAGTAACCACGGACCAATCACATTTAAGGAATTTGGGTAGCCTGTGTTTTTGACTAAGTCAAGTCCGCCAAGCATCGGCAGAAAGCCATTTTTGAAAAAACTTGACTGAAAACCTCTCTCGTTTTCTATAAAGTCATTAATAAAGTAGTCTTTTTTTCTTCGTTTCTCGGTAGAGTGATTATCTGCCAGTGTGTTTGTGGTGTTGTTTTGGCGAGAGAAGCGATTTCTAGGGATATTTTGTCGGAGATTCAAAAACGGTTCGTGATCGTAAGGAGGCGAAGTTGCCAGCCTTTAGTTAATATAGTACTAGAGAGAACCAGTGTGAAAAGGAGAATCGCCAAAAACCCACAAAACGCGCACAAATGAGTCCAAAAATCAGCCCAAAAGACTCCAAAAGTTCTAATCTAAATAAGAAAAGAGTCATTTTATTCAAGTTTTCAGAATTTTATTGATTTTTAGCGAGATATTTTTTACTCCCAATGGTCTTAATAAAATTGACAAACGACACAGGTAGCCCAAACTAATAATCACCGCGCGCGTAAAACACCCTAACTAAAACAGAGCTTGGGGTGCCTGTGGTGAAATCAAACGCGTCGCGCCCAATGTAAGACGATGAGCCGAGTCATGCAGCGTGAGACCAGAATTTGGCAAAATGTCCCTCCCGAAAAAAAATAAAAAGACGTGCCTGAGTTGGTCTTTAAGAATTAAGGATTGATAAGCAGTAAAAAAAGAGTTGTGACTTTTGTTATACTCTACTTTCACATTCCCCATAATGCCTCTGTTTTTTGGGGGGTAGTTATTGTAATGCTAATCAAATCAGTTGTTATTAAAATCAAATACATTTGAATTACAATAACTACCCCCAAAAACAGAGGGCATTATGGGGAATGTGAAAGTAGAGAATTAAACATTTTTGTTTTTTAAAAAATGTGCCTCAAACTTTCAGTTGAGACGCCGGCTTCCGAACCAGAAAGTCCGCTTGAAAAAGATGAGAGTTTTGTCTCTCAAGTCACCGTTTTAGCATATAACTTACATTTCATAAAAAGTTCACTTTTTAAACAGCTTTCCATTAGTAGAACACATTTTATTTTACCATTTTTCTTATTTGTATCTTTTTGAGAGTGCAGGTTTTAGACACGAAACTATCAAGTAGTACCAACCGCCTCGTGACCCGGCCGCTCTTACAATGAACAGTTTTGTCACCGTTTTAGCATATAACTTACATTTCATAAAAAGTTCACTTTTTAAACAGCTTTCCATTAGCAGAACACATTTTATTTTACCATTTTAATGGTCTTACGAACTTGAAGAGGCTCACTTTTTCGTTTTGAAAACTTGAACATCGAGCTTGTCATGAGGTTGTCGATCAGACGCCCGCCGTCTATCGACTCGCCGGCTCGGAATTTCGTAAAATATCTCCTCTGAAAAGTGAAACCATGTCTTTGTTTTTCTCCATGTGAGAACTTACCCTAAAACCAAGCCGACTAATACTTTAGTTTTAAGGAGTCATTCAACTCAAGGGAGTTTTTGGTCTTCAAAGATTTTTCTGTAATGGCGGCCATGCAATCAAAGCGTATGCAACTTTCGATTAATAATCGAAAGTGACGTCTGTTTCTCGATTAATAATCGAAAAGTGACGCATTTTTCGATTAATAATCGAAAAGTGACGCATTTTTCGATTAATAAACGAATTTGGCATGTCAAACTCGATTATTAATCGAAAAACACGGGCATTTCGATTAATAATCGATTTCCAAAAACAATCTGACTGTCCAAAAACAATCTGACTCCTGTTGTCATTAATTAATTTTACAGCAAAATTGAAAAACAAAAAGAGTTTGGGGTGGCTAGCCATCCAATCAACTCCCCTGAATCTATCCTTGATAGAACACTGTAAATCTTGATTTTTCATTTTTAGGGCTGATGAGGAAGAATTTGTTACAGAACGAGATGACCCATCGGCACCTGGCCATGAGTGGGAGAAAGTCTGCCGTGCATGTGATTTTAATCCCAAAGGAACAAAAAGTAACAAAGATGTCTCTCGCATGCGTTCAATCTTCCTTCAACTCAAACAAAACCCTCTTGTACGGGACTAACTATTCATAATACAAGTATTTCAAATTGTCAATGTAGTGGATTTGTATCTAGTGAGCTTTGAGATTCTATTGTCAGGTCAGGTCAAGGTATTAAAATTATTCTATGTAGAGGGTGAAGCGAGGTAAACAGGAGAAATTTCTCAAGATTTGGAGCTAGATATTTGCAGGCAAGACATGCAGCAAAATCCTGAAAACTCCAACCTCCCCTTACTCAGATTTCTTATTGAATGCATTCAGATGTCTATAAAAGCACTTTGTGAGTGACTAAGGCCTAGTTAAGATGTCATACTTTGGCTGTACTGTTCTCAATGCATGTTTTATAACAGATTTTGTATGAGTGTGAAACAGACCATGCCTTACCGTGAACGTGTGGTGCCATTTTCACAGTCATACAAAATCTACTCCAGTCAGAGCCATAAGCTGTATGTTTGACAAATAATGGAGACTGTGCTATAACTAAGCAGAAAAATTAAAACATAATATGTAATACATAGATGCAGACGAAGCAGTGAATATCATTATTTTAATACCCTAATAGTTGAGATTCTGGCATTCATGGCTTTCCATTGTACCTGATGTCTTAACTAGGCCTAACTTTTGCACTTTTTTATTGGACTGCTTCCCAGTTTTACCAGGGAAACGAGTTTTCAAGATTCCACTGTAGTCCACTGTTAATGTTATACTCTCTCTTAAAATCTTATTGAAACTGCATTGTATAAGCTTTTCTAATGATTAATTTAGCTTTAAACTTATGTTAAACTGAGCATTTTCTAAATTCTCTCTATTAAAGGTCATTCGTTTTGAATACATAACGTGTTGAGAATTTAGATCTTGAACACTCAATACAATTGCTGACATAGAGTTATTTACATTTCGTGCTTATATAAAAATGCATCATAAAATTGTAGAGTGGTAAAAAGGAAACTAGATGTGTATTTTGTTTTAGAGTGGTTTTCATATGAGTGGGACACTAACTGAGCTGTGCCATGACTGTATCAGTGTCATAATTTCTATTAAAAAAACATTTCAAATTCCTGCTGTAACTATACTGTGCAGCGGCTGTTCCATTTCCTCAGTCATATGAAATGTGCTCTAATTACAGTGTTAATACTCAAAATATGGTTGGTTTGCTAGCAAGTCACAAAAGTGCAGTTTGTGAAGTAATGTCAGTTTATTTACATACTCAAATTAATTATGGTTGATGTGTCAGTAGGCAAGAAAAAGTTCTTGTGATAACTTTAACTGAGTTTAATCAAAAGTTATGCTCAAATTTTTCCGTAACTAAATTTGTTTAGGGTGTAGTCAAGTGTAGCTTTGACCCTCTTCCACTCTGCAAAGTGATTTGGAGAAGTAATTATTGTTGGTGCATCATGACTCCCCTGAAATTACATCCAAAACGTGGCCACACTGTCCTAGCTTCCATGATATTTGAGATGTAAATCATTGAACACCATCATGTCTCATCAAAGATACATGTATCACCATCTTATACTCAGCCTTGTAGGAATGTTTGTTTTAATTTTTATATGTTCCATTGTTTCTACCTTGTAATTATAATATCACTGAAAGTGCTAATCCATAAATGCAACACTGTGTTGTATGCTATATTTAGTGATCCATGTAACAGTCCATTAGAAATTAAATATCTTCCTTTTTGAAAGTTTTTGTTTGGACCTTGAGCCCTAATATTACTCTGTTCCCTTTTGCTTGTTACCCTGCACTTTTTCTTTTTTCTTTCTTTCTTTTCTTTTTATTTCTGGGGGGGGGGGGGGGGGGGGCATTGGAAGAAGAGGGGAAGGAAGTGTATTCCTCTCCCATCTTCCCACCCCTGCCCTAGAAACATCAGCTGTGCAGTCTATTTGTAAGTAAAAAGGTTTAAATTATTAAACCTCCAATGCTCTGAGTTCACGAGTTTGTTCAGTGCAAGTAATTCTGAGCAACATTTGCCCATAACACCACACCAATTTCACCATTTCAACCCATCACCATTATCAGCATTTAGATTAACCGTTGCTTGTCTACAGAATGTAATCATACAGGGAAACACCAAGTTGATGCAGAGGGAATCAGTCCACTTCATTACTGGGCTACCACAGTACATGTAATCATGCATTCTTTCTTTGTATAAATTTGTTATTTCTTTATTATATACAAAAGAATACTGAGTGAATTGTTAGCTCTAAGTAGCCTGTGCTAATGTGTGTCCCCATGCCATCTCTGCCCCCTCCCCTCCTAGTGTCAGACTTCTCTAGCTGTACAGCGGTACTTAAACTTTGAACAATTGTCCCAACTTAACTTGACCCTCATTACATGTAAGTTAGGGAGCATTCATTTTTTAGGAGGGGGGTGGGCTGGAGGAATTGAGGGGTGGGCCAAAAGAAATTTACTATATGAAAGGGGGTGGGTCATGTTTTTCTGAAAGTTAAACAAGGTCAAGGGACCCTATTTTCATATTTGGAAGTGGGGTGGGTCATCAGTATAGTTCAATTCCTTACAGTGGGGGCTTGCATTTTTTTGTATTTGATTTCTGCAATTCCTCCGCCCGCCGCCCCCCCCCCCCCCCCCCCTCCTAAAAAATGAATGCTCCCTTAGCTTCCCCATAGACCCATATTACTGAAAGGCAAGGTGCATGCAGTGGGACACCTCCAAGTCAGGTACGTGCCATCTATGGACTAAGACTGGTTTTTAAACGTTCATGAGCCAATCATACGGAATCTTCCTGGTCATTGTTCACTTTTACCAATGAGTCCGCTGACTGCACGCACGCAGGCGCGCGATGATTCTCGTATACTGACAACAACGTAGAAGAGCCAGTTCGACAAATAATCAATAACTCGCCAGCGACCACGTGAGGTGATGATATAATCAGCTATACTTGAACGTGGAAATGCTCGCAGGATATCGTGCTGTGTGAGAGAGAACAAATAACGCTTTAGAACTTATGGGGTCTCTAAATAAATGGAAGATTAAGAAATAAAGAACAAATATACAAGTGAATTAAAGAACCTGGACCGTCACGCACAAACTAACGAACTGATCGAGGAGTGAATAAACTGCATGAGTCACGGGATCAATAAAGGAAAGAATGGAAGGAGGGAGGGAGGAAGGAAGGAAGGGAGGGAAGGAGGGAGGATCAAAATGGGAAGGAAAGACTAAAATAAACGATGAGTCAGATGAACATCATTATAAATGGTTAGCGAATAAATACAGGGAAGATATTACGAAAAAGCCAAAACTTTTCGTTCGTTGAACTATAATCAAAATTCGGTGCTGCATCTAACTTTTAACAGAAAATTAATTTCCTAACTGTGAGATACGCAGCAGGCCATCAACAGATATGCTATAAAGCAATTCTAAGTATTGATACAGATGCTAAAATCCGGATCCCTAGCTGCGCATGTTGTATTTAAATTTATTTTCACAATGAATTTTGAAAATTTAATTTAAGCGTTTTTTGTGTGTGTGTTCAACTTATAATGAACAAAATTAGTAAAGCGAAACGTTAAGCTTCTTGTTTTATCGTTTACAAAAGCTTTGGATTTACGCCGTATTAGCGTGAGCATGTCACTTATGGAAAACGCGTCGAATACTGATTAATTACGAAAAACAAGAAAACTAATAATTCGTGACTCGTACAGTTTCTATAACTCACTGACTACAAAAGGTTAGACATTATACGAAATAAAAAAAAATTAATAAACTTCAATTTCGAGATGAGTCACGGATGAAAAATTTAAGAAAGTCTTAAGCTTTATTTTTTCCGTCTTTGGCTGAGGTATTTTGGCTTGATATCTCAAAAGCGTTTATGTAAATTTTTGCACGTTATAATCAGACCAAGTTAAACAAATCCATCAGCAGTGTTTGCAAATGGCTTGCTGTGGTCCAGATTGTGGGCTTGAAAGGAAATATTTGGTACAAACAATGAGAACTGAAACTCGAGCCTTCAGCTGCGCCCCACCAACATTGCCACAAACAATTACCACCTATAATCACTTCAGCTATTATTGTTAGCTAAAGTTATAGAATATTATACTTACCCACCCTCCTCTTCGTTTAATCCAGTCTACAAGATACATGGCTGTTAGCTCATACATCCAGAGTGATAAATCATTAACAAAAACGCTCCTACTATCCCTGTAACATTCTGCTGCAAGAGCGCCAGCAAACTGGAATATAGCAACAATTCTAGCCCAATTAACACCAGTGGTTACAATTTCCGAGCCCACTTGCGTAAATAAATCATGAACGACTTCCTCACTTGTGAATGAAACATTAACATGTTTAGAAATATTGGTGTATAACTTGGGGTAACACTCTTCAAGCATCCAGCCAACTTCTTGAACACGAGTAGATATCGTGCGCCAATTTTCTCCAAAGTCTTCAACAGTACCAGACGACCATATGGAAGATCGACGCTTCAGCCCTTCTCTTTCCAACTTTGAGTTAACATACTCTAAACAGAGCTGCTTCCCTTGATCAAGGATTTTTGAAGCAACTTTATCTTGTTGAAGTTGGACAATTCTTCTAGTTAATCGTAATTTTTTGACTACTGGCTGAGGTCCCCGTCATATCGACCCAACTAAGTCTTTTCTTAACCAGAGTTGGCCTTTGTAGTGTTGACATGATTCTTCTTATAAGTCTGTACAGGTTTCAAAATGATTAAGAAAATAAAAATATGACTAAGACTTCTCACTCAGTGTGGTATCATGGAAGACAAGCGCGTGATTTATCTGCGTTGCGTTACGCATTATGGTAATTTTCCGCGTTAAGTTGGTTTTGTTTGACATATGGATATCGTTTATGGACTGAGCACCAGTTGAAAACAATTACGTGCCGCACTCTCTGATTTGTCAGCTCAAGTGATTGATCACGCCCAACTTGACCTGAATACCTTTCCACTCGGTCTGTAACCACTGCATAGGAGACGCTTGAGTGAGCGCTTCTCACAATGCATGACTGACAGTATCTCAAAGGTTTGCGTTTTTGGCCACGCCGGTCTTGGCACATTCAGTCAAGTTTGTGTCAATAAGCAGTGTCAATGGTTATTCAATTTTACATACATTTTTTGCGATCCATATTCTGACTTTTCACACCTTGAATAAATATGAATTTTTGCGGAAAGTTATATTCGATCTGCCCCTGGCGCTAATTAATTTCCTGAAAGCCAATCCCAAAGCGATGAGCAAATGCAGGGGGGTGGGGGGAAGGGATGAATAAAAAATAGAATATAATTGTTTTAATAAAAAAATAAATTGCCAATTTCAAAAGTACAAAGTGTGAAATATTTTATTGTTTACATTGTTAAAAGTTGTTGTGAACTATTTTTACAATGAAGAAACTACGTTTTTAATTATCTATTTACGAAAATATGTGCAACTTTACTAACGTAGAGTCAGGATTATACCTATCAACCCCGTGCAAAAGTACGAACTAAATAATGCAAACAAAGGATTTGCTACTTTTAGTACTATTTAGATTTTTGTACTTTTGCACGGGTTAAGTGCGATCACTCTAAGAGTACAATTAACAATTACAGTCCTTTTATAGTAAATCCATTTTTGTAGTAATTTCTTAAACTTACTTGGGAGTACTGCCAAGACTCTACTTTTGACCCTCCAAGATACAAGTGGAATAAATACAGAATATCGAGTTGTACAGAAGTCTAGTGAGCCTCTCCTTAATTTTTAACTCGTGGATTGCAAATCTGCGAGTTTTTAACTTCTCCTTCTCTGGAAAACAGTCATAACGAATTCGTTCGACCGTATAAACTTTCTGACGGAAAG
>JALIZF010000904.1:0-101521 GCA_029948255.1 Telmatactis stephensoni
ATATATCTTTATGAATTAGTAATTCTGATTGGCTATATACTTCGAAAAGTTGCTGTTGCGTTGCACGACCTTCCGCGATGATACACTCTGCAACAAGGCCCGGCTGTTCGAAAGTGGATTTTAGCGCTATACCAGGATTAACTGCGAATGCTTTCCTTAGAGTTAACCCAGGATTAGCGCTAATCGGTTTTCGAACAACCTGGCCCAGACGCACATTGCTTAAAAAATTGCAGGAAAAAGTTCGAAGTTTTGAACTTTCTGAAATATGCTATTATATATACTATTTTATAATATTCTAAATATACTACTATATACATTACTAAAGACACTAATGAACTAGTTCAGAACTTGATTAACTGATACTAATTAACTCTAAATAATCACTTTTCGTCACACCTATGGGCTAGGGAAGCCCTATCCCCTAGGGGCACCCTCCTTTGCATGTGAAACGAACTGTGTAAAGCAAAGGAGAAGGGGCGCCCTACCACCTAAGGTAACCCTATACTACAAGTCAGGTCAATTCCGCACGGGATCTAGACTTTTGGGAATAAAGTCGACAGTAGTTCTCTGAATCCAATTGCTTCTGAGTCTGAATCCCGTGTGGAATTTTGCAACAGATAATAAGGTGTTGTTTTGAATAAATTAACAAACCGTGAGGGTTTTACCTTGGCCGCCCGAACGTCGACTTGATGTACTTGCTTACTTTTGAAGCTTACTGATATACCTAGTGCAGCAAAGACAAAGACACTTGGCAACAGGTATTTTGACATCTTGTTCTATCCCATACCCTGAAAATTTCACAAAACAATTCGACAGAATTTGTAGAAGTCGAAGGAATACAAATTCGCAACGTTCACCTCGTGGTCACAAAAATTACTCTCTAAGTTTGCTTGAGGATAACATTGGCGTTTAGCTTCTCATGTCTCTATATTTTGTTCACAAGTTACAACTGGCATTTGTCTTTCTTATAGCAGATACGGTTCTCGCTGTTTTTGAAATTTTGTTGAGATTTTGGCGGTATTTTGACTACATAATTTGCGTCGTAACAGGCAGCGCAAATTTTGTATCGCAACTTATAAGGATTAAATTGGCGCGATACATGTTGTATGCAGTCCTGTTGCCTTCATACTGGATTAATGAAATAGAAAAATAAATCACCTTAGAATTTGGGATTTATGACCAATTCGCAGAAAAATCATCATCGGTACAAATTTCAAGGCTTGTAGACAAATGCCTGCAAATTTCTCTGAAACCGGACAAGGTTTTTGATGTAAAAAGACGTAATTATGTCTGACAAACAAATCAATAGGTACGGGCCACCTTAAATGATGGTTCGCTATGGTATGATGGAGACTGAAAATGGCCTCCCGACCACTATTTTTGATCGGAAGACAAGAAACAAACTTGAATCCAACAAATTGACTGAGTTGTTGTTGTTATTGTTTTTGTTATGGTTGTGGTTGAGTTGTTAAATCAAAATCTATATTCGAGTAAAAGGTATTTCTTTTTAATTTAAAAAGTACAATTCTGAAAACGCTTTCAAGTGAATACTTTTAAGTGAAGTAAAAACTCAACGAACATATCTGGTGGCGTAGTGGTAAGTGAAAGGGTTAGGGTTAGGGACAAGGGTTCAAGTCCCATTCAATATTATAGAAATCTTTAACCCGTCTTTTCACGAAGTTTACAAAATAAGAATACCGGTAAAAATACCAACACTGAAATCGTGTAATACTGAAACTTGGAAAATAGCACTATATATAGAAAAAATGTAAAACTAATATCTTTCCACATTTTTGGAGGGGAAATGTTTTTAATTTTCAAACATATCCTAACTTATAACCGGACAATGCCAAAAAAAAATCATTAAAGTCGATGTTTATGTGCGGAAAATACGGAGAATTATTTCATAGTCAATTCAGATTAGTTATCATAGTTTTTTTTTTTTTTTGCAGGAGATTATGTTCAAAATTTTTACTTACGAATTAATCTTCTCTTGTTTGTATTCAATACGAAAAGTTTGTCTTTTGACTGAGTTCAAAAAAATACGGGGCAGAGGAACTCGATGGCGCGCTTTACCGGTTTGCCTTCAGTTCCGGATCTTTACACAGATACAACGCTGCCTTGCGACAGAGAATTACGCGCCCTGTATATTACTTGAACGATAAGTGATACTGTCGATGCTGATTGTATTCCAGCTCCACATCAGTTCCTATATTCCTTTTCCGTTTTTCGGCTTGTTTTCGAAGCTTTTCCAATTTGGAACAGGTCTGCTCGCAACTACGTCTTCTGTTTGTTAAAATTAACATAATCAAGAACTCTCTATTTCATGATCAGTAAGATTTATTCTGCAGACTTCAAAGCCACAAACATATTTAGAAGGCTGAACATATTTATGCCTGCGAGCGTTATATTTCTATTCTAATTATATAGCTGCTTCTAAATCACATATTGCCAACAGATAGATTTTTCTTTAATTTTGGTTGACTGTCCAATTTTTCTTAAATTGGACACTTGAAATTGGACAGTTTACCAAAAAATAGAGATAAGTGCTCATAATATTGGATTTAGAGGCAGCTATATAATTAATAAGTAACAGGAATCCATGCTTGTCCAATTTGAAATAATTGGACGAAGAAAATTCCGAGGACTGCCAAAATTGGACGAGGCCGCAGGCCGAGTCCAATTTGGCAGTCAGAGGAATTTTTTGAGTTCAATTATTTTCAAATTGGACAGCATGGAGTCCTATTACATATACGAAGCGTTGAATCTCTTCTAATGTCTCTGCACAGGGCCCGTTCACATGAGAGAGGGTGTCCCTATGTAGTAGCGTTAGGATGCCCCTTCTCCTTTATTTTACGCAGTTCGTTTCACATGCAAAGAAGCGTGCCCCTAGCCCTTAGGCTTTTTTCAGCCACAATGTTATTCTAATAAAGAAGTGTTATTTGAAACACTCGTGCTTTTTAACCAATACAATGCAGATTAAATTCTAATACATATCTTGCACAGGACTAAAAACCGACGTTAGAAGGACCAACGTGTATTTCAGCAAAAAGCACGATTTTCTTGACCTATTAAACTCTAATGCATACCACTGGACTCAACAACGACGTTATGAGGACCATCGTCTATTTCAGCAAAAAGCACGAGTTTCTTGAACCTATTAAACTCTAATGCATAACAACGGACTCAACACCGACGTTACGAGGACCACCGTTTATTTCAGCAAATAGCCTGACTGTCCTAACTAACAAATGTCTAATACATACCACTAGACTCAACAACGACGTTACGAGGACTACCGTGTATTTCAGCAAATGGCATGAGTTTCTTGACAAACTAAACTCTAATGCATACCACTAATGGATTCAACACCAACGTTACGAGGACGACCGTGTATTTCAGCAAATAGTATGAGTTTCTTGACCTATTAAACTCTAATCCATAAAAGTGATCTCAACACCGACGTTACGAGGACTACCGTGTATTTCAGCAAATAGCATGCGTTTCTTGACTAACTACACTCTAATACACACCACTGAACGAAACACCAACGTTACGAGGACCACCGTGTATTTCAGCAATGTAATGAACATACTGAGAAACTAAACTCTAATGCATACCACTGGATTCAACACCGACGTTACGAGGACCACTGCGGTGTATTTCAGGATATGGCCTGAGTTTCCCGACTGACCTGACAAACAAAAGTCTAATTCAGATCTAATACATCAAACCACTGGACTCAACACCGACTTTACGAGGACCACCATGTATTTCAGCAAATAGCATGGGTTTCCTGACTAACAAAAGTCTAATACACACCACTAAACGAAACACCGTCGTTACGAGGACCACCGTGTATTTCGGCAAATGCGCTGAGTTTATTGACTAGCTACACTTTAATGCATACCACTGGACTCAACACCGACGTTACGAGGACCACGGTATATGTCAGCAAATAGCATGGGTTTTCTGACTAATTAAAGACTAATACAATCCACTGCACTCAATACCGGCGTTACGACGACCACCGTGTATTACGGCAAATGGGCTGACTGTCCTGACTAACAAAAGTCTAATACACACCACTGAACGAAACACCGACGTTAAGAGGACCAACGTGTATTTCGGGAAATGTGCCGAGTTGCTTCACTAACTGCACTTTAATGTATTCTACTGGACTCAACACTGACGTTACGAGGATCACCGCCGTGTATTACGGCAAATGGCCTGACTGTCCTGACTAACAAAAGTCTAATACACACCACTGACGAAACACCGACGTTACGAGGACCAACCTGTATTTCAGCAAATGTAATGATCTTGCTTACAAACTAAACTCTAATGCATACCACTGGACTCAACACCGACGCTACGAGGACCACCGTGTATTTCAGCAAATGGGCTGAGTTTCCTGACTAACAAAAGTCTAATACACACCACTGAACGAAACACCGACGTTACGAGGACCACCGTGTATTTCAGCAAATGGGCTGAGTTTCCTGACTAACAAGAGTATAATACACACCACTGAACGAAACACCGACGTTACGAGGACCACCGTGTATCATAGCAAATGGCCTGAGTTTCCTGACTAACTAAAGTTTAATACACACCACTGAATGAAATGCCGACGTTACGAGTACCACCGTCTATTTCAACAAATGGGTTGAGTTTCCTGACTAACAAAAGTCTAATACACACCACTGAACGAAACACCGACGTTACGAGGACCACCGTGTATTCAGCACATGGGCTGAGTTTCCCTGACTAACAAGAGTCTAATACACACCACTAAACGAAACACCGACGTTACGAGGACCACCGTGTATTTCAGCAAATGGGCTGAGATTCCTGACTAACTAAAGTTTAATACACACCACTGAATGAAATACCGACGTTACGAGTACCACCGTCTATTTCAACAAATGGGCTGAGTTTCCTGACTAACAAAAGTCTAATACACACTCACTGAACGAAACACCGACGTTACGAGGACCCACCGTGTATTTCAGCAAATGGGCTGAGTTTCCTGACTAACAAAGTCTAATACACACCACTGAACGAACACCGACGTTACGAGGACCACCGTGTATTTCAGCAAATGCGCTGAGTTTCCTGACTAACAAAAGTCTAATACACACCACTGAACGAAACACGGACGTTACGAGGACACCGTGTATTTCAGCAAATGTAATGATCTTACTGACAAAAAAACTCTAATGCATACCAGTGGACTCAACATCGACGTAGCGAGGATTCACCGAGCATTTCAACAAATAGCAATGACTGTCCCTACTAACAAAAGTCTAATACATACCACTGGACTCAACACCGACGTTACAAGGACCTACCGTGTATTCAGAAAATGGGCTAGAGTTTCCTGACTAACAAAGTCTAATACACACCACTGAACAAACACCGACGTTAAGAGAACCACCGTATAGTCTCAGCAAATAAAATGAGTTTCTGACTAATTACAAGTCTAATACAATCCACTGCACTCAAATACCGTCGTTACGAGGACCACCGTGTATTCCAGCAAATGGGCTTAGTTTCCTGACTAAAAAAAGTCCAGTACACACCACTGAACGAAACACCGTCGTTACGAGGACCACCGTGTATTTCGGCAGATGCGCTGAGTTTCCTGAATAACAAAAGTCTAATACACACCACTAAACGAAATACCGAATTTACGAGGAGCACCGTGTATTTCGGCAAATACGCTGAGTTTATTGACTAGCTACACTTTAATGCATACCACTAGACTTAACAACAACGTTAGGAGGACCACCGTATAGTTCAGCAACTCAAGGGTGTTAAGGCTTGGCATTTTTCAATTTCTCAAAAATTTAGCTTTTCTAAATATTTTTGTGTGGTTGAACGTCTGATGTTCAAATTAAGCATGAAGGTAATAGTAGGGATCCTTAAGATATGAAATGCTAAATCAATGGTAAAGGATGGTCACGTGACCGGAAATTGATTAAATAAGAAAATTTGCAAATGGCTGGCGAAGTTTTTTACTTTTCAAAAACATTTTCAATTAGAACTATTAAGCTAGTCAAGTTAAACAAGAATCAGTCCGGAATGGTCGACTTTTTCTTATTTCAAGGAAGATAATGAACAAAGTTTTGTTTAATACCTTGGTCACGTGACCCTATTTTGTAAAATATTTTGCCAGGAAAATGAGACAGTCATCTATTCCGGACAGAAACCTGCTTAATGGCTCCTAAGAAAACACGTTATAAAGAAATATATTTTATTGAAGTAAAACCCATCGGCCCATTTGAATTTATCGATTTTTACATTTCTGAGGTCACGTGACCACTCAAAAATGTAATTATTATACTTGAAATACGGAGACCCCTAAGATACACCCAGGTACCAAATCTCACTTTTCTAGGTAAAATTTTAGCAGAGTTATGCCAGAAACTGCAATTATGGAAAAATCCAAGCCTTAACACCCTTGAGAAATAGCATGAGTTTTCTGACTAATTAAAGGCTAACACAATCCACTGCACTCAATACCGCCGTTACGACGACCACCGTGTATTACGGCAAATGGTCTGACTGTCCTGACTAACAAAATTCTAATACACACCACTGAACAAAACACCGACGTTACGAGGACCACCGTGTATTTTAGCAAATGGGCTGAGTTTCCTGATTAAGAAAAGTCTAATACACACCACTGAACGAAACACCGACGTAACGAGGACCCACCGTGTATTTCAGCAAATTCGCTGAGTTTCCTGACTAACAAAAGTCTAATACACACCACTGAACGAAACACCGACGTTACGAGGACCACCGTGTATTTCAGCAAATGGGCTGAGTTTCCTGACTAACAAAAGTCTAATACACACCACTGAACGAAACACCGACGTTACGAGGACCACCGTGTATTTCAGCAAATGGGCTGAGTTTCCTGACTAACCAAAAGTCTAATACACACCACTGAACGAAACACCGACGTTATGAGGATCACCGTGTATTTCGGCAAATGGGCTGAGTTTCCTGACTAACCAAAAGTCTAATACACACCACTGAACGAAATACCGACGTTACGAGGACCAACGTGTATTTCGGCAAACGGGCTGAGTTTCATGATTAACCAAAAGTCTAATACCCACCACTGAACGAAACACCGACGTTACGAGGACCACCGTGTATTTCGGCAAATGGGCTGAGTTTCCTGACTAACCAAAACTCTAATACACACCACTGAAGGAAACACTGACGTTACGAGGACCACCATATAGTTCAGCAAATAGCATGAGCTTTCTGACTAATTAAAGTCTAATACAATCCACTGAACGTAACACCGATCTTACGAGGACCACCGTGTATTTCAGCAAATGCGCTGAGTTTCCTGACTAACAAAAGTCTAATACGCACCACTGGACTCAACACCGACGTTACGAGGACCACCGGGTATTTCAGCAAACGGGCTGACTTTTCTGACTAACTAAAGTCTTATACATACATTTGGACTCAACACTGACCGACGTTATCAGGACCAACGTGTTTTTTCAGCAAATGGGCAGAGTTTCCTGATTAACTACACTCTAATACATACCACTGGACTCAACACCGACGTTACGAGGACCACCGTGTATTTCAGCAAATGTAATGATCTTACTGACAAAAAAAACTCTAATGCATACCAGTGGACTCAACATCGACGTAACGAGGATCACCGAGCATTTCAGCAAATAGCCTGACTGTCCCGACTAACAAAAGTCTAACACATACCACTGGACTCAACACCGACGATACAAGGACCACCGTGTATTTAAGCAAATGGGCTGTGTTTCCTGACTAACTACACTCTAATGCATACCACTGGACTCAACACCGACGTCACGAGTGCTACCGTGTATTCCAGCAAATATAATGATCTTACTTACAAATTAAACTCTAATTCATACCACTGTGCTAAAAACCGACCACAAGAGGACCACCGTATATATTTCAGCAAATAGCATGAGTTTCCTGACTAAAGTCTTATACATACCAATAGACTCAACACCGACGTTACGAGGACTACCGTGTATTTCAGCAAAGTAATGATCTTACTGACAAAAAAAAACTCTAATGCATACCAATGGACTCAACATCGACGTAACGAGGATCACCGAGCATTTCAGCAAATAGCCTGACTGTCCCGACTAACAATAGTCTAATACATACCACTGGACTCAACACCGACGTTACGAGGACCACCGTGTATTTCAGCAAATGTAATGATCTTACTGAGAAACTAAACTCTAATGCATACCACTGGATTCAACAACGACGTTACGAGGACCACCGTATATTTCAGCAAATAGCACGAGCTTCCTTACTAAAGTGTAATACATACCACTGGACTCAACACCGACGTTACGAGGACTACGGTGTTTTTCAACAAATTAAATGGGCTGAGTTCCTGAAAAACTACACTCTAATGCATACCACTGAACTCAACACCGACGTCACGAGAACCACCGTGTATTTCAGCAAATGTAATGATCTTACTTTCAAACTAAACTCTAATTCATACCACTGTACTCAACACCGACGTTACGATGACCACCGTATATTTCAGCAAATGGCACGAGTTTCCTTACTAAAGTGTAATACATAGCACTGGACTCAACACCAACGTTACGAGGACAACCGTGTATTTAAGCAAATGGGGTGTGTTTCCTGACTAACTAAACTCTAATACATACCACTAGACTCAACACCGACTTATCAGGACCACACCGTATATTTCAGCAAATAGCATGAGTTTCCTGACTAAAGTCTTATAGATACCACTGGACTCAACACCGACATTACGACGACCAACGTATATTCACAAATAGCATGAATTTCCTGATTAAAGTCTAGTACATACCACTAGACTCAACACCGACGTTAGGAGGACCACCCTATATTTCACAAATAGCATGAGTTTCCTGACTAAAGTCTCGTACATACCACTAGACTCAATACCGACGTTACGAGGACCACCGTATATTTCACAAAAAGCATGAGTTTCCTGACTAAAGTCTAGTACATACCACTAGACTCAATACCGACGTTACGAGGACCACCGTGTATTTCAGCAAATAGCATGAGTTTCCTGACTAAAGCCTAATACATACCACTGTACTCACTGTACGCAGCCAAGCAAATTGGCTGCGTTTCCTGACTAACTAAACTCTAATGCATACCACTGAACTCAACACCGACGTAACGAGAACAACCGTGTATTTCAGCAAATGTAATGATCTTACTTTCAAACTAAACTCTAATTCATACCACTGTACTCAACACCGACGTTAAGAGGACCAAGGTATATTTCAGCAAATAGCATGAGTTTCCTGACTAAAGTCTAATACATACCAGTAGACTCAACACCGACGTTAGGAGGACCACCCTATATTTCACAAATAGCATGAGTTTCCTGACTAAAGTCTCGTACATACCACTAGACTCAATACCGACGTTACGAGGACCACCGTGTTTTTCAGCAAATGGGTGAGTTTCCTGACTAACTACACTCTAATGCATACCACTGGACTCAACACCGACGTTACGAGGACCACCGTATATTTCAGCAAATAGCATGAGTTTTCTGACTAACTAAAGTGTAATACATACCACTGGACTCAACACCGACGTTACGAGGACCACCGTATTTTTCACAAATAGCATGAGTTTCCTGACTTAAGTGTAATATATACCACTGGACTCAACACCGACGTTACGAGGACCACCGTGTATTTCAGCAAATAGCACGAGTTTCCTGACTAAAGTGTAAAACATACCACTGGACTGAACACCGACGTTACGAGGACCACCGTATTTTTCACAAATAGCATGAGTTTCCTGACTTAAGTGTAATATATACCACTGGACTCAACACCGACGTTACGAGGACCACCGTGTATTTCAGCAAATAGCACGAGTTTCCTGACTAAAGTGTAAAACATACCACTGTACTGAACACCGACGTTACGAGGACCACCGTGTTTTTCACAAATAGCATGAGTTTCTTGACTAAAGTGTAAAACATACCACTGTACTGAACACCGACGTTACGAGTACCACCGTTTTTTTCACAAATAGCATGAGTTTCTTGACTAAAGTCTGATACATACCAATAGACTCAACACCGACGTTACGAGGACCACCGTATATTTCTGCAAATAGCATGAGTTTCCGAACTAAAGTGTAGTACATACCATTGGACTCAACAACGACGTTACGAGGACCACCGCCGTATAGATCAACAAATAGCATGAATTTTCTTACTAACTAAAGTCTAATATATACCAATAGACTCAACACCGACGTTACGAGGACTACCGTGTTTTTCAACAAATGGGCTGAGTTTCCTGAATAACTAAACTCTAATGCATACCACTGGACTCAACACCGACGTTACGAGGACCACCGTGTATTTCAGCAAATGTAATGATCTTGCTGACAAAAAAAAATTAATGCATACCAATGGACTCAACATCGACGTAGCGAGGATCACCGAGCATTTCAACAAATAGCATGACTGTCCCTACTAACAAAAGTCTAATACATACCACTGGACTCAACACCGACGTTACGAGGACCACCGTGTTTTTCAACAAATGGGCTGAGTTTCCTGACTAACTAAACTCTAATGCATACCACTGAACTCAACACCGACGTCACGAGTACTACAGTGTATTCCAGCAAATATAATGATCTTACTTACAAATTAAACTCTAATTCATACCACTGTGCTCAAAACCGACGATAAGAGGACCACCGTATATTTCAGCAAATAGCATGAGTTTCCTGACTAAAGTCTGATACATACCAATAGACTCAACACCGACGTTACGAGGACCACCGTGTATTTTAGCAAATGTAATGATCTTACTGACAAAAAAACTCTAATGCATACCACTGGACTCAACACCGACGTTACGAGGACCACCATGTACTTCAGCAAATGTAATGATCATACTGACAAAAAAAAAACTCTAATGCATACCACTGGACTCAACATCGACGTAACGAGGATCACCGAGCATTTCAACAAATAGCCTGACTGTCCCGACTAACAAAAGTCTAATACATACCACTGGAATCAACACCGACGTTACGAGGACCACCGTATATTTCAGCAAATAGCATGAGTTTTCTGACTAACTAAAGTGTAATACATACCACTGGACTCAACACCGACATTACGAGGACCGGGATATGATCAGAAAGTACTAAGAGTTTATAAGAAGTAAAATCACACTGTGTGACTCTACACCGACGTTACGAGGACCACCGTGTATTTCAGCAAATAGCACGAGTTTCCTGACTAAAGTGTAAAACATACCACTGGACTGAACACCGACGTTACGAGGACCACCGTGTTTTTCAGCAAATGGGTGAGTTTCCTGACTAACTACACTCTAATGCATACCACTGGACTCAACACCGACGTTACGAGGACCACCGTGTATTTCAGCAAATAGCATGAGTTTCTGACTAAGTCTAATACATGTCACTTGACTCAACACCGACGTTACCAGGACCACCGTATATTTCAGCAAATAGCATGAGTTTCCTGACTAAAGTCTGATACATACCAATAGACTCAACACCGACGTTACGAGGACCACCGTATATTTCAGCAAATAGCATGAGTTTCCTGACTTACTAAACTTTGAAACATACCATTGGGCTCACTACCGACGTTACGAGGACCACCGTGTATTTCAGCAAATAGCATGAGTTTCTTGACTAAAGTCTGATACATACCAATAGACTCAACACCGACGTTACAAGTACCACCGTATATTTCAGCAAATAGCATGAGTTTCCTGACTAACTATACTCTTATGCATACCACTGGACTCAACACCGACGTTACGAGGACCACCTTATATTTCAGCAAATAGCATGAGTTTCCGAACCAAAGTGTAGTACATACCATTGGACTCAACAACGACGTTACGAGGACCACCGCCGTATAGATCAACAAATAGCATGAATTTTCTTACTAACTAAAGTCTAATATATACCAATAGACTCAACACCGACGTTACGAGGATCACCGTGTATTTCAGCAAATAGCATGAGCTTCCTGACTAAAGTCTAATACATACCAATAGACTCAACACCGACGTTACATTACTAGTACATACCGGCTGTGTTTTCACTAGGACATTTTACTAGCTTAACATTCCTTTAGGTGTTTGTGTACAGACCAACTTTAGACTAGTGCAACTTTTCCGGTGTTTTCAGTAGCAAAGTTTGCGGTGCCATTACATGAATGGATCTAATTACCAACGGTCATTTCCAAAGCAAGCAGTCAAAAAAATACAAAGTTTAACAACTCTCCATAAGAAATAATTGTCTATTAAGTTAAAAAGGAGGAATTATTCTTTAAAATATACAATATTCTCTTCTTTAAGAACGATTCTAGGGTTGTCTGTTGTATGATAACACGCATTAAGTAAATAATGAGACCGATATCTGTCAACTAGCGTGCTCCCATTGGTTGATTGAGCTGGGAGGACAAGTTAGACCATCTTGCTAGGTAGTCTAACTTGGACGCGATTTCCGGTGTTTTAGCGACAATTTTACAAGTGAAAACACTGCATTTTTAACTCGCTTAACTTTTTCTAGGCTGTTTTCACTGTATTTCCGGAGTTTCTGAGTTAAACTAGTCTAAATTGTCCTAGTGAAAACACAGCCACCACTAGACTCAACACCGACTGTAACGGCTGGAGTTTCACGACGATACGATGGCTAGGTCACGTTGTTATTAATAACTCCGGTTTCGCCGTTGCTAGTAATACGTTGATAGAGGGAAAGTTTTGCTACTGAGACTCGAGCGATACGTTTCTTTATTATGAGCCACGTAAAAACTGAAATTAATATAAATGACTATCTAAATGTGGTGATTACAATAATAATATTCTTAACGTAGATTTTACAATCAATTGGGCTATGCATTCATACATTCGTATACAGTACAATAACAATGTAGATCAATAAACAAATGAAACTTACAATTATAATAAACAACTAACGAGGATACAATCATCAATAACCAAATACTAACAATCATTTAACTGAATCATACCTCTTTCCTCCGATTGACTTCGATTATACTTAAATTTCTTTGCTACGATATTTGCGTGAACGCCTCCAAATCAAAGGCACAAGGGACGCGAACATGATATGTTTACAAAAAGGGATTATGGTTAATTACATGGCTCCCCTAAATTGAAGGGACAATTTACATCAAATCAAACAAATAATCACTTTTCCATGATGACTGTTCAGTTCAGTTCTTTAACAAAACAATAAATGAATTTCGATAATGTTCAATATATATATACAAACTTGACATCAGGCTCCTTGGTGGGGATTCCCGGTCTTCTTGGATTGTAGTTTAAGTGTCTTTCTTCTTTACCAATAGAACTACCTTAGTAATGGGTCGCTCGTAGACCTTCTTTTCTTTACCCGTAAATATGCGCACCTTTCTAACCAGGCCATCATCGCTCGGGATGGCTGATGCGATGCGACCAAGACGCCACTGGTTCCTGGGTACGTCTTCCTCCTTCAGGAGAATGATATCACCCTCCTCGAGATTCGGTTTTGGCTGCAACCACTTCTGACGATGCTGCAAGGACTGAAGGTAGTGCTTCTTCCAGCTGCTCCAAAACTGGTTGGCGAGATATTGGACGCGACGCCATCTCTTCCGGCTGTAAAGGTCAGGATCTTCGAACCGTCCTGGGGGCGGTAGTACTACTGAGGTCTTTTGAGTCAGTAACATGTTTGGGGATAGAACTGCTTGATCAGGTGTAGATAGGTCTTCGATCGTCAGGGGGCGGCTATTTACGATCGCTTCAGCTTCCACCATGAGTGTGCGCAATGATTCGTCATCGAGTTGGCTTCCATGCTGAAGGAGGAGGGCAGAGAGTACACTTCGTACTGTGCGGATCTGTCGCTCCCACACACCGCCCATGTGGCTTGCATGTGGGACGTTCATCTTTACGTGGACCCAATCACAGTTGTCCTGACGGAGATCGTCAGATATCTTTGCGTGGTTGAACTCTGATAGGGCACTCTGCATCTCGTTTTTGGCGCCAACAAAGTTGGTGCCTTGATCTGATCTTAGTTGGCGTGCAGGACCTCGGCGGCCAATGAAGCGACGATAGGCACTTATGAAGGAGTCTGTAGTTAGGGAGGCTGCAGTCTCTATATGGATTGCTCTTGAAGATAGGCATGTAAAGAGAACTCCGTAACGCTTCAACTCTTTCCGGCCCTCCTTGACGATGAAGGGCCCAAAATAGTCGACTGCGCTATAAGTGAAAGGTGCAGTTTCTCCCAACCGGTCTTCTGGAAGGTCTGCCATCTTCTGAGACTGTGGGGCTCCTCTTAGCCTCTTGCAGGTGACGCAACTTGTGATGTAGTGCCCAACAGCTGAGCGACCGCCGGTTATCCAAAATCCCGATGAACGTACTTCCGCTAACGTCCTCCCGCGACCTTGGTGGCTTGTCCTCTCGTGAAAGTGACGAATCACGAGGTCGGTGACGTGTCCTTTCTTGGGAAGTATTGCTGGATGTCGTGCTTCGTACTCCAGAGTGTTGGCATTAGTGAGTCGACCGCCGACACGTAGAATTCCGTCTAGGTCCAAGAAGGGATCAAGTGGCAGGATTGCGCTTCCCACTTTCACTTTGATGTTATTTCGAAGGGAGGTTATCTCATCTGTGAAATGCCTTGCTTGAACATCTTTTACGATTTCCCTTCCCGCTCTGTGCAGTGCCGCGACATCGATGCTGGCAGACGAGGACGCTGGAGTAGATTTCTCTTTGAATTTTCTTTGCACTTTCATGCACGCTGCTATAGCCTTTTTTGCCTTATGCCAGCTTGAGAAACGCTTTACACGATGCTCGAGGTCGAATCGCTCCTTTGTTTCTATCTTGTGACTGGACACTTTCTTGACTTCAGGGTCATCCGGAGAAATGTCACTAACTACAGGGTGTTGATTTAGTTCATCGGCTCTATCCCACAGGAAAGCTGGACCGTTCCACCACCTTTTATCGTTAATCAGCTCTTGCGCAGTAAGACCACGGGAGGCTTCGTCTGCTGGATTTTCTGCAGAGGCGACGTATCTCCATTGTGATGGCGAAGTCATGTCGCGAATTTGCTGGACCCTGTTGGCTACGTAGGTATGAAAACGCCTTGCATCGTTAGAAATGTATCCAAGAACTACCTTACTGTCAGTGTAGAAATATTCATTGATGTCATCATATTTCAATTCTTTCTTCAGAAAGGTGCTTATTCTCACGGACATCAGGGCAGCAGCAAGCTCTAGTCGAGGTACTGTTACTGGTTTTAATGGGGTGACTCGTGACTTTGCCATGACAAGGCAGCAGTGAACCTTGCCTTCCGTATTCATCATGCGTAAGTATGAGCACTGTCCATAGCCACACAAGCAGGCATCGGAGAAGTTATGTAATTCAACAGACCGTAGCTCTCCGAAGTCAGCTGGCTTGTAGCAGCGAGGGATTGTAAGCTCCGACAAGTGTGCAAGGTCTTCGTTCCATCTTTGCCAGTCGACGTACAGTGGGTCTGGAAGTCGTTCGTCCCATCCTATCCCATCCTTGCAAAGCTGCTGTAAAATCAGTTTTCCTTTGAGAACGAAGGGGGACACCAAACCAAGTGGATCGAAGACGGAACTCACCGTAGACAAAATAGATCTCCGGGTCAAAGGCTTATTCCTTGGCTCAATTTTGAATTGGAAGCGGTCGGCTTCCACTTGCCATTGAACACCTAACGCTCTTTCTACAGGTAGGACATCCTTGCTTAGGTCGATGTCTTGTATTGCCTTGGCACGTTCGTCGACTGGAAGACTTGCTATCACTTCTTTGTTGTTGCTGAGGAACTTATGTAGCTTGAAGCCTCCGGATTGACACATTGCTTTAGTACTCTTGAGCAACTCTATAGCTTCTTCGGTAGAGGAAACTGACCGTAAACCATCGTCGACATAAAAATCATTCTTTACAAAATCGGCTGCGTCGATACCGAAGTTCACTTTGTTGTCGTCAGCCGTACGTTTAAGTGCAAAGTTAGCACACCCCGGAGATGATCCAGCCCCAAAAAGGTGTACTGTCATTCGATATTCCGTAAAGTTACCCTCTGTATTTCCGTCATCCCACCATAAGAACCTCAGGTAATTTCTGTGCCTTGGCGTTACCTTAACTTGAAGAAACATCCCTTCGATGTCGCACATGATTGCAGTGGTCTCCTTTCTGAACCGACAGAGGACACCAGTCAGGTTGTTGGTGAGGTCTGGACTTGGGAGAAGGCATTGGTTAAGCGATTTTCCGTGATATGTAGCGCTGGCGTCGAAGACAACTCTAATTTTGTCGGGCTTCTTGGGGTGGTATACTCCATGATGCGGGATATACCAGACCTTGCCGTTGTCGATATTAATCTCGTCTTCAGGAACCTTCTCCGCATAGCCCTTGTCGATGAGATCTGCCATGAACTGAGTATAGCGCTCTTTATAAGTTGGATCTGCGGTCATGCGTTTTTTGAGACCACCAAGTCGTTTTGCAGCGGCCTGTCGGTTGTTAGGTAAGTTGCGCGATTCTTCCTTGAATGGTAGAGGCATTTCGTAGTGGCCGCTATCATCGATTGTTACGTTCTCTTCAAGTACTGTAATGAATTTTCTTTCATCGTGCGAAAGAGATTTTTCTGCGTTGTTGCAGTTTTCGATGAAATCCAGCTCGAACATCCTCTCGACTTGTTGGGGGGACACCATTTCTTCTTTCGTCTGGGTCTTAAACGCGAAGCGACATTTAGTGCGGTCGACCCGCGAGTGAGCAATTACTGAGTGATCAACCGAGCCGATGATACCCCAACCCAGGGCTGTTCTTTGACCATACGGATCGTCGTCTCTACCGGGAATGACGTCAAGTGGTTTAATGGCACGTGTGCAGTTGGATCCGATAAGAAGGCCAACCTCAATGTCTTCTTTATAGGGCATCAGCTCGCAGGCAAGGCTCTCTAGGTGCGGCCATTTTAGTGCTGTTTCTGGTCTGGGAATCTGCGTGCGTCTTGCCGGTATGTCGTCCCGAGAATACGCACTGGGTAACCTTATCGCTGTGGTTTCATTCAGACCTCGGACCACAAGCCCACCGACTTTCTTGCAGTCTATTATTCTTTCTTCCAAGATAGTTGAGAGTTTAAGTTCGATGTCAGGGGCGTTAAGAGACAGTTTATCCATTACTGAAGTTTTGACGAAGCATGCGTCAGACTGATCATCGAGCAGCGCGTAAACGAGAAGCTTTTCTTCGGGATTTTCTTCATGATTCAGCCAAACTGGAACTATGAGAGATGTTACTTCACCGGGACACTTTTCATTTGAATTCTGCGTTGAACTCTCGATGCGATGAGCACGGGATGAATCAGGTGGCTTGCTGTCCGTATTTTGCTGAGCGCTGCGGGAGGTGAAGGCATCATCGTGTAAGGATGTTGGATGGGGCCCCTGACAGATTTGACATGTCTGTTTTCGTTTACATTCCTTGTTTTTGTGGCCCCATCTTAAGCAACCCAAACAACGACTGTTCTTTATGACAAATTCCTTCCGTTTAGGTTGAGGCAGATCGAGAAATTTCTCACAGGATTCTAGGTAGTGTTCTTCATTGCACATTGGACAGGAAGGTTTTCTTTCGGGTTTCTTAACTTCGACTGAGGGTTGCTCGACATTGGTCCTGAAAGCTCCAACACCTCTGGCAGCCGGTGGTCTAGTGCGCTTTCGTTGCGATTCCGTGTTGTCTTCCTGATCTTCCTTAACTTTGATTGCCCGGTGAGAGATGATTGGATTACAGGCTATTCTTGCTTCCTTTTCTACGAACTTGCAGAACTCAGAAAAGGGCGGGTAGCTGGAGCCTTCGTTAGCAGTATCGTGTAAAAAATTGGCTGTATGACATCCGGTCAACCATCCGTCTACTACTCGTCCCCATCTGTTCAACATATAACTAGGCAGCTTGCGTATCATCTTTTGATTCTCCTCGGGGTCGTTGAGACTGCTGAGAAAGGAGATTGTTCTCATTGCTGATAGTGTTTGATTCAAAAAGTCTGAAAATTTGCGCAGGCCTTCTCCGTCGTTCGCCTGTATCTTCGGCCATTCGTTGATTTTTCGTTTGTATGCATCGGCAACTAAAAACGGGTTACCATATCTTTCTTGTAACACTGCCTTAGCTTCGTTGTAAGCTTGCTCGTTGTCTTGATTGACGTAGCCCTTAATGGCTTCCTTTGTTTCACCTGCTGTATATTTACCAAGATAGTATAGACGTTCAGACGCTTTCTTGGTCTGTCCTTCGACGATAGTTTCAAACGATTTCAGCCAGGAAGGATAGTGCAGCAAGTCCCCCCTAAAGACCTCTGGCTCGGGTAGCGGCAACGAGTCTCTGATGCGTCTTTCAATAAGCAGATCTGCGAGTCTTGCTAAGGTGTCTTCTTGGGAACCCTTGGCCGGTGACGTTTCGGTGTGGACTGGAGGGAATGAGCTGCCAGACAAATTCCTTTGTGGGTAAACAGAGTGCTGTAAATTTGGTTGCTGTGTTTCCATGGAAAATATATTTCCGTCGAACTCGTTGCTTAATGAACCTGGGCCGGGAGGTTGCATGGAAATGTAAGGATATGGATTGGCATAGCTTGATGACATCGGAATGAGCGGCTCCGGCGCAATAGTTGAGAACTCCAACGGTGAGTCTAGGATGTGTTGTCGGTCAAACGTACTCTGTGCAGGAGTGGACAGGACAAAAGGATTTGTAGACGAAATAACGTTGGGTTTGAATGGATTGGATGAAGGAGTCGCAGTCTTGCCTTCAAACTGGCTGACAGTCACGCGTTTATTGCTAGGCGTTTGGGTCACAAGGTTATTATTTACCGTGACAGTTTGGTGGGTGGATGGCGTTACGTTCGGGCCAACTTTATTTGCTTGCGTTACAGGAAGTGGAGTGACGGTACGTTGCGTGACAGAGATTGGTGTGACAGGAAGTGACGTGACTGGATTCGTTTGCGGTGGGAGGTCAGCATGTAACATTAAATGCGAGACGTTCTCGGTTAGTGGTTTTACGCTTTGTTCTCTAGAGCTCTCCATCCTGATCCTTTCATTGCACGATTCCAGGAGGCGGAATCTCTCTAAGTTTTCAACGGACTTTCTAATCTCGGTAATGCGTTCGTTTACTACCTTTAAAACGTCACTGTTTTCCTTGTCTACGTCGTTGAATTCATGAATCACTTCGTCGACTCGTGACTCCTTATTAGTTTCCAGAAATTCATAAAATCTTTCGAATGACGACACGATGATATCGAAGCGAGTTTCGAGGAATGATCGCTCATTTCGAAGGATTTCTGATTCGTCAGAATCTGCGATAGTATTCCGTACTTTGTTCAGTTGTTTGCGCCATTCACGGATGGCACCACGATAAGTTCGCTCTAAAAGCCTTTCCTTAAATTCTGATCCCTTTTCAGTCATTGTCCTCGGTCGTTGATCCATTTACTAGTTCATTTACGGTACAGTTGGCTAAGCGAAAGAGTTTTTACTGTAACGGCTGGAGTTTCACGACGATACGATGGCTAGGTCACGTTGTTATTAATAACTCCGGTTTCGCCGTTGCTAGTAATACGTTGATAGAGGGAAAGTTTTGCTACTGAGACTCGAGCGATACGTTTCTTTATTATGAGCCACGTAAAAACTGAAATTAATATAAATGACTATCTAAATGTGGTGATTACAATAATAATATTCTTAACGTAGATTTTACAATCAATTGGGCTATGCATTCATACATTCGTATACAGTACAATAACAATGTAGATCAATAAACAAATGAAACTTACAATTATAATAAACAACTAACGAGGATACAATCATCAATAACCAAATACTAACAATCATTTAACTGAATCATACCTCTTTCCTCCGATTGACTTCGATTATACTTAAATTTCTTTGCTACGATATTTGCGTGAACGCCTCCAAATCAAAGGCACAAGGGACGCGAACATGATATGTTTACAAAAAGGGATTATGGTTAATTACACCGACATTACGAGGACCACTGTATATTTCAGCAAATAGCATGAGTTTTCTGACTAAGTAAAGTCTAATACATATCACTTGACTCAACACCGACGTTACCAGGACCACCGTATATTTCAGCAAATAGCATGAGTTTCTTGACTAAAGTCTGATACATACCAATAGACTCAACACCGACGTTACGAGGACCACCGTATATTTCAGCAAATAGCATGAGTTTCCTGACTAAAGTGTAATTCAAACCACTGGACTCAACACCGACGTTACGAGGACCACGGTATATTTCAGCAAATAGCATGAGTTTTCTGACTAAATTCTTATACATACCACTGGACTCAACACCGACGTTACGAGGACCACCGTGTATTTAAGCAAATGGGCTGTGTTTCCTGGTATATTGGTATATATTAGACTTTAGTTAGTAAGAAAATTCATGCTATTTTTTGATCTATACGGCGGTGGTCCTCGTAACGTCGTTGTTGAGTCCAATGGTATGTACTACACTTTAGTTCGGAAACTCATGCTATTTGCTGAAATATAAGGTGGTCCTCGTAACGTCGGTGTTGAGTCCAGCCGGTGGTATGTATTACACTTTAATCAGGAAACTCATGCTATTTGCTGAAAAACACGGTGGTACTTGTAACGTCGTTGTTGAGTCCAGTGGTATGTACTAGACTTTAGTCAGAAAACTCAAGCTATTTGCTGAAATACACGGTCCTCGTCACGTCGGTGTTGAGTCCAATGGTATGTATTAAAGTTTAGTTAGTCAGAAAACTCATGCTATTTGCTGAAATATACCGTGGTCCTCGTAACGTCGGTGTTGAGTCCAGTGGTATGAATAACACTTTAGTCAGGAAACTCATGCTATTTGCTGAAATATACGGTTGTCCTGGTAACGTCGGTGTTGAGTCCAGTGGTATGCATTGGAGTGTAGTTTGTCAGGAAACTCAGCCCATTTGCTGAAATACACGGTGATCCTCGTAACGTCGTTGTTGAGTCCAGTAGTATGTATAAGAATTTAGTCAGGAAACTCATGCTATTTGCTGAAATATCATGACGAACTTATACCGCCTAAAAAATGCGCTCCGGGAGTCTATCGAAAATATGTGTTGCTATGGAGATAATCCCTAGTCATTTTCGTTTGTGGTTCGCTATGTTGTACATAAGTGAGAACGTGTCAATCGGATTATAAGGTCTAGCTAAAATCATTGACGTTTTGCCTGTTTACTATCAGCCGAAAGATAGGAAAGTATTCATAATATAGTTAATACATGACGGAGATCGAAATTTGACCTGAAATGAAGGTTTTGGCGGGCATTACAAATCGACACTCGTCGGTTTGTAGGGACGATGGCGGTTTTGAACCGCGTTTTCTCTACAGAACTATTTTCAAATACAGCGTGGTATTCCCTATCGTCTTCTTTGTGTTGTGGTGATCCACGGAAGTTTGTTTTAACTAATATTTTTTCAATTTTTCCTGACCAAGTACGTAAATTGAAACAAACGGAGCTATATGACACTGGCTTGACCTTTTGTGTGTTACGTCATTGATCGAACATGAATTCTACCAAAAAAGTGTGGTTTATGAGAGAATAAACAACGTTTGAACGAAAGAAATGATTTTTTGCTCGCAATATATATAATAAAACAAATAACTAAGGTCCAGTTGTGATTTTTAATGCTACGGGGTATTCACTGAAGAGTCGCTCCCGATCGTGATATTTACATTCGTGAGGAATTAAACTCAATTTACTTTTATTTTACTATGCTATTCGGGACTCTTTTTCAGCAAATGGGCTGAGTTTCCTGAATAACTACACTCTAATACATACCACTGGACTCAACACCAAAGTTGCGAGGACCACGGTATATTTCAGCAAATAGCATGAGTTTCCTGACTAAAGCCTAATACATACCACTGTACTGAACACCGACGTAACGAGGACCACCGAGCATTTCAGCAAAATGCCTGACTGTCCCGACTAACAAAAGTCTAATACATATCACTTGACTCAACACCGACGTTATGAGGACCACCGTATATTTCAGCAAATGGGCTGAGTTTCCTGACTAAGGCCAAGTTCAGACGTTGAACTTTTGCTGCGTCGAATCTAATTGTTGCATTTTGTGGATGAGAAGTGTGGCTTCTGAACCAAATGAATTTGACAAATTTGATTCAAACTGAATATTTTAATTTAATACTTAATCAAATCTGTCAAATACAATAGGTTCAGACGCCGCACTTCTCATTTACAAAATGCAACTATTAGATTCGACACGGCAAAGGTTCAACGTCTGAACTTGGCCTAACTACACTCTAATGCATACCACTGGACTCAACACCGACGTTACGAGGACCACCGTGTATTTCAGCACTGAAATAGCATGAGTTTTCTGATAACAATGAGTTTTCTGATAACATGAGTTTTCTGACAGCAATCAACATCCATGCTATTATAACTATTTGAAAGAGCGATACACTGTTTGAGAAATTACTCAACATCATAAGGCAAAACAAAATGATACACAAAAAACTTATCCTCATGGTCATTGACGAGAGAGAGAGACATGGCGGAGAGTCACGTCTCTGAGAGCTCTCCTGGAAATGTGAATAGTGAGCGCAATTTAATACATGATCTTGATTATGACACGAAGAAGTCGGTTTATACATGGTCTGGTTCTTTTGAAGAACTTAAATCTTTCTGTGAAACACATTTGGATACTGACTTAACCTCGTGCTCATTTAATACTAACGAGAGATCTAAATCAATTAAGTCAAACTCGCTCACTGTGGTCTTATTCAATACTGGGACGCTGCAGCTTCAAGGAAGTAATGCTCTAGACATAAAGACGAAACTTCAATCAGTCCTGGACAGTAAGCAAACAAATACTGAGCCTGATAAAGCGGATATTTCTGATGATGAAGAATCAGAAGACGACGACGAGAGTATAGAGGAAGAGGAAGAAGACTTGGATTTGCTAAGAGAAGAAGTAAAAACACTGAGGAAGGAGGTTGGCTTTATTAAAATCTTATTATCTAAACAAGATAAAGATAAAGATCTGATTAGAGAAGTTCAAGTTTCCAAAATAGAAAACGAAAATCTAAAAGAAGTAATTAGCATGCAAGAAGTCGAAATTTCTAAACTAAAGAATGATAATGAAAGCCTACTCAGAGTGATTGGCCTATTGTCCTCGTCTAGTTGTGTAAACATCTCTGCTTCGCCTATTGTTCCAAATCAAAACGTTGAAAACAATGTACAACCCATTGTTCCAAATCAAAACGTAGAAAACATTGTACAACCCATTGTTCCAAATCAAAACATGGAAAACAAACAAGTGGATTCAAATGAGCGGGGTAATACAAATAACGCAACCAAGAAAAAGAAAAAGAAGAAGAAAAAGATAAATGGGCCTGAGAGTGCAAATGAAGTTCAGTCCAACACGCCGAATTCCAACCCACCTACGCAAACAAAAAAGTCATCGACCTTTATAGCTGGAGACTCGATGATATCTAAATTAGACGGTTGGAAAATGTCCTCAGCGTCAAACAGAGTAACTATCAAAGCTTTTTCTGGTGCTACAACACTAGATATGGCAGATCACATCAAACCAATTGTCAGAAAGAAACCTGATAATATAATCTTGCACGTTGGTACTAATGATCTAGCCTCTATCGATGCCGATTATAAGGAGAAAGACATTGCTGAGAACATTGTTAAAATCTGCGAATATATCGAGCAAGAGCTACCTGAAACAAAAATAACCATCTCAGAGTTAATCTTATTCTTTTAAATATTTCCTAAAATACCTAGATAATGAAAACAAGGAATCAATTATCTTGGGTGATTTTAATTGTGATTTGTTAGCTAAATGTTATGACAATAACACAGACAAAATTAAATTTCTAACCGATGTGTATCAGTATTCTCAGCTTATTAGTGAGCCAACTCGGATTTGCCAGAATTCTGCAACTCTGATTGATCACTTATACTCTAATAAGCCTGAAAACATTATTGCCTCTGGTGTCTTACATGTTGGCATTTCAGACCATAGTCTTATTTATGCAATAAGAAAATTTTTCAACTTTAAAAATCCACCCAAGATGGTTGAATCCAGACAATTAAAAAACTTTAACGAGAATGCCTTTCTTGAAGACCTATCAATGGTCCCTTGGAACCAAATGTGTACGGGTGGAAACCCTGATGAAATGTGGAATGTGTGGAAGGAAACTTTTCTTAAGGTTGCTGATAAGCATGCTCCCATTAGAAAACGTAAAGTCAGAAGTAGGTACTCCCCATGGCTTAGTAAACAGTTGATTGAAATGATGCGTAATAGAGATCACTTGAAAAAAATCGCAATTAAAACAAGTAATGAACATGATTGGAGTAGTTATAGGAAATCTAAAAACGCTGTTAATGTTGCAATAAAACAATCTAAAATGGAGTATTTTAACAATTCAATACATAGCAATGTCGGAAGCATAAAACAAACTTGGAAAACTCTAAATCAGATGCTATCACGTAAATCAAAATCTACTGTTATTAATTTGTTGGATATAGATGATAAAAAAATTACAGACAAATATGAAATTGCTAATTACATGAATGAATATTTTTGCACTCTTGGCTCACGTCTTGCAAGTAGTATTCCAGTCTCACAGATTCCACCAGAGGATTATTTACAGTACAATGATTCCTGTTTTAAATTTCCATATATTAGTACTGATCAAGTAATGGAAGTTATAATGAAACTTCCATCCAGTAAAGCGTGTGGGCTTGACATGATCTCAGCTAGTCTGATAAAATGTGCTTGTCCAATAATTTTATCATCCTTAGCAAGTCTAATCAATGAGTCATTTAGAACAGGTATCTTTCCTAATGATTTGAAAATTGCAAGAGTTTGCCCAATTTATAAATCGGACTCTAAGTCTAATCCCGAAAATTATCGTCCAATATCTGTGCTTTCTGTAATTAGCAAGATCATTGAAAGGCTTGCTTATAATGCCATTTATAAGTTCCTGACTGACAATAAATTACTAAGCAAATATCAATCGGGCTTTAGGTCATTGCATTCTACTTGTACTGCTCTTTTATCAGCTACTAACAGATGGCTAGAGAATATGGATTCTGGACTGATCAATGGTGTCCTATTCGTTGACTTGAGAAAAGCATTCGACACCGTTGATCATGCCATTCTGATACGTAAGCTAGAATACTATGGAATTAGGGATAGAGAATTAGCGTGGTTTGAGTCCTACTTGTCTGAACGCTCACAGCACTGCTTGGTAAATGGTGTGTTATCTGAAAAGTGCGGCATTGCTTGCGGTGTTCCACAGGGCTCAATCCTCGGCCCTCTCTTATTTCTCATTTATATTAATGATTATCCATATTCTCTAGCCCACTGCTCGCCTGGAATGTTTGCTGATGACACTTATATAACTGCAGCAGATTCCGATATACATGAAATTGAAAATTATATATATGAAGATCTCGAAAGAAGTAAACAATGGCTTTGCGCCAATAAATTAAGTTTTAATAATACTAAAACTAAATATATGGTCATTGGGTCTAAAAATAAACTGAAACAACTTGATGCTCATCACAACAACTCTCATTTTCGTGATACACCAATTGAACGAGTTCGGAATTTTAAACTTCTCGGTGTACACTTAGATGAGAATCTTAACTTCAAGAACCATATTGACCATGTTATTAGTAAAGTATCAACTGGCCTCAAAATGCTATATCGGACTAGACAATATATTGACGACAAGGCTACATTGATATGCTTATATCACTCATTAATTGAACCATATCTTGATTATTGCAGCACCATTTGGGGGGATTGTAATAAGGGGTTACAAGATAAACTACAAAAACTACAAAATAGAGCTGGCCGAATTATAACAAAGTCAGATTATACTGTTCGTTCTCGAGATATTAGAAAAGAATCAGTGGCGGATCCAGGGGTAGTGCGTTGGGTGCGGGCGCACCCCCCCTTTTGGACGACGATGAAAGCTTTTTTCATACATAAACTTTTTTTTCTATTGTTGGGCGGGAAGTCTTTGGTTATATTTGTATTGGGAAAAACGGCACCTCCACGTGCGCCTGCTAATTTGAGACCGGGAAGCCTGTGGTGGCGGGAAAAATGGCGTGGCCGTGTTTGCAAGTTTGGCAGAGTTTGGAATCACATCTGATCATCTGATCACCATCGAGAGCGAACATGAAGCGAACAACGATTGATTCGTTTTTTAAGAGGTAAAATCAACGCGAATTATGTATTATGAGTTATGTATAAAGCTATCAGATGATATAATAGATGTACATAAATATATCAGACGATGTAATTGGGATTTTTTATCATCCAGTGATGGAATCTTCTCTCCTTTTTAGCGAAGCTCACGAGTAAACATACCGTAAGCTATTCACCGCCACAAAACGATAAATTCGGATCTCCTAAGGGAGCATTCACAAACAAATGTTGGGGGGCACTGATGAGAAAGTAGGGGGACCCTAAAAAAATTTCAGACCTAAAAGGGGGGTAGAGAAAAAAAAAAAGACTTTGAAGGGGGGTACCTGAAAATAAAAAGGTATGCCTATCATTGTAAAAATATAATATCATTTTACTTCAAAATGTGAAATGTCAATCAATATTCAACTCTGATAACAATTGCAACTGTGTACTTTACATATAGATGCATATATTAAAATCAACTTTCTCAATAGTTGTTTATAACATTTTTCTATTTTTTATCAACAATAGCCAAAATCAAAAACATTTCATTTATATTACTATATACCAACAATATCGAAATAACTCTTTTCTTATAAAATCTGTACATAAAACCATCTTGTCATAAACTACTATCATTCTTGATCACTTTCTTGATCAGTGGAAGTACTGCTTTCATCATTAGTCTCATTTTCTTCTACACCAACTGATACACCACTCTCCTCTATATCTTGGGAAAACATATTCTTTCGTACCATAAGAATGCTCTCAAATTGTTTAAATTTGTCCATGGCTTCTTGATCTAGACAATCTGTTTTTAATAGGTACTGTATACCATTTAAATGCAGCTTTGGGGATAATTTCAAATGCACAAGATTAAAATCTGAAAGCTTGAGTACAGTTTTCTTGCCTTCAATAACTGATTCAATAATGCCAATATTGTTGAAGGTAGTTGGGTAATCAGACTCTATTACTAGGAAGGGCAGGGGACCGAATGAAATAATGTGGTCAAGGGTGGACTGGATAAATATATGAGCTCATACTTGAACTAGCACATGAATTTGAGTGTGGGGTTGGTAAATCCAGTTTAACACTACTCATCAGGGGTTAAGATATTAAACTGTTGTCATTATGGTGGATGACAAACGTGTTTCATACTTCAAGGCCTTGCAATATTATTTGTTTATGGCTTTTCCGCTGTGGATTCACAAATTATTTTAAAAATTATGAGGAATAAATTTGATTTCTGGAAATGGCATGTAGGGTAATAAGGGGGGTGTCTCAAATTAATGTACTTCTACAGAGGGGATCCCTGAATTTTTTCTACTGGAAGAAAAGGGTCCTGCAAATTTTTTTTGCAAAGGATACTTTCTCATCAGTGCCCCCCCAACATTTGTTTGTGAATGCTCCCTAAGCAGCGACAATGTAATTTTGTTGCTAAATTTGATAGATTTAGTATACTTTTTTGAGCTAAAGTAGTCTGCTTTTACACGAGTAAATTTTTTATTCGCCCAAACTTTTTCTCGATATATTTTTTGTCACTTCTAAAAGTTTAAAGAAAGTCTTAACGTTAGAAATTGGTTTAATTTGAGAAAATGTTCAAAAATTGTACAAAACGCCGTACATGCCCAAAAAAATTCGCGCGAAATCCTAACTGTGATATCTCTAAGGATACCTGATAATCGCGATTTTTTTTTTTCGCTTTTTAGATTAAGTTCATAAATATCTTTTACTGTACGAAGTATGGAAAAGATCTTAACGTTAGAACATTTATCCGCGAACGTCATTAAGTTGTAACAAAGTAAATGTCAATTTGCATGCGATCAAGTTGTGCATAATTTACTTCTTTGGTCTAAATATAGCGCAGTCGGCAATACATTATCCGATTTTCATAGCTGCCTATACTGATCATTTTGGCTATCAATTTAAACGCACCCCCCCTTGAAAATCACTGGATCCGCCCCTGAGAATTACAGTGGGTAACACTCGACAAAAGGAGATCTAACTCAAAATCAGTTATAATGTTTAAGATACTTAATGGCCTTGGGCCTGATTGTTTAAGAGAATTATTCTCCTATGTTAACGAGCACAATAGCTATAATCTACGAAATGCTGATATTAATCTAATTCTACCGGCTCCTAAGTCTAATCTTGGTAAACGCGCTTTCTCCTACAGTGGAGCAAAAAATTGGAATACTTTATCACGAGAAGTAAAAGAGTCCCAGTCTTTGTTGTCTTTTAAGAAAAAGCTTCAGTAGATTATTGCATATTGTTATTATTTCTTATCTTTAGTTTTAGAGACATTATTTATTAATTATCAATTAGATTTTATTATTTGTAATCTTTGTAAATTAGTTTTTAGCACGGCTTGCCTGAAAACCAACTATGTTGAGACAATTACCGTGGATAAATAAATTTAATTATTATTATTATTATTAAGTCCAAGGCTTTTTCGCTGTGTAAATGCACTGTTCTTGGAGGATTCCAATATGGCGTCGTCGTTTGAGATATTTTCTCTGTCTCTCTCATTTCCAGAGTAGATCTCATCTAAGTCCCTGCTTACTAAAAAGTTAGTATTTGTTTGTTCCTTTAAGAACCTTTCAGTAACCTCTGAGTAACATTTCAGTACATTTGAGTTCATTTGAGTTTCATTTGAGTTCATTTGAGTATCTCTGTAGTTCTTTTGGCTTTTGAGTTCGCGGAACGACCCGGTTCGAAACTGACGCTCGACATCTTTTAGTGTGGGTCTACCGCGAACGGCGTATGCGTTTGTATGTGTTTTGAGCGTCCCAAAAGAAGAGCAATCCACGATAATCATCACTAAATCCACGCAAGGCCCTAACAGTTAGAAGCTGAAAACGCTTGTAAGCAGATAATGTTCAGTCACATGCACATGGTTTGCCTCGTTTTCGTGCGCTGCCTCGTTTTCATGGCAGATTCTCGACGTCGATAGATAGATTGATAGAAAAGGTAAACCTAGACTCGAGCTACCAAGGTAGCCCGAGTAATTATAGACATTTATACATGATTTTAAAACAACTACAATAATAATAATAATAACTTTATTTAATTAACTTAAATGGCGATTTTCCAATTGAAAGACTCAAATTAATATATCTCTAATGGCAAAATAGCCCACTTTTGATATATAGGTAGAAATAAAATGGTATGATTGCGATTTCTCTATCAATTCGTGCTAGAGCGGAGTTCCGTTTAATGTGGATTGATTTGTGCTTGAACACTTACCAAACCGCTTAACTGCTTCTCTTCTCTTCTCTTCTCTTCTCTTCTCTTCTCTTGTCTTCTCTTCTCTTCTCTTCTCTTCTCTTCTCTTCTCTTCTCTTCTCTTCTCTTCTCTTCTCTTCTCTTCTCTTCTCTTCTCTTCTCTTCTCTTCTCTTCTCTTCTCTTCTCTTCTCTTCTCTTCTCTTCTCTTCTCTTCTCTTGTCTTCTCTTCTCTTGTCTTCTCTTCTCTTCTCTTCTCTTCTCTTCTCTTCTCTTCTCTTCTCTTCTCTTCTCTTCTCTTCTCTTCTCTTCTCTTCTCTTCTCTTCTCTTTTCTTCTCTCTACAGGCTGCAGGGAAAGCAGCATTATAATGTGGCCTGATTTTATTTATTAGAGAAATTCTTATAAAAGTGTAGTTTACGAGAAATGGGCTTCAGAAGGATTAGGTTCTTTAAAAAATAGGATCGGGCCATCTATAAGCAGAGCTTTTTAATATTGTCATAAAATGTCAATCTCTTTTTACATATATATTGATCCTTACTATTGTAGTCGATATGGAGAACTACAGAACATTACTGAGTGCCTCAAAATATTTCAGTAGTTGTGTATGTATAATATTCTTTGACATGTGTGTATTCTGGGTTTTCACGTGACGTCATCGAAAAAAAATCATGTTTCATATTGATCACATTGAATCTAGTCTGAAATATGTTGCTTACATACCCTAAGCGAAGTTTTTTTTGAATATTTGAAAAATTTCCCTCGTTTGGTTTTCGAGTTATGAAAGGTAAAAACTTTGTCACGCAACACTGTCACGCGTTTTCCTCAGGACGTAAAACGATGAATTTGTTAGAAGTGAACATTCTTTTGACTTGCTCTATGATTAAAGCCATTGTTTATTCGGTATCTGTATCAAAATATATGAATAAATTGCCATTTTAAATGAGTTTGTCAATCTTAATTACTGTCCGCCATGTTGGTGTCCCAAGGTGGGACACCAATATGGCGGCGCCATACATTTCTTTGTAATAACTGGCTTTGTAAAACTGTCGATATCTTTGCATCACAACATCTTTTGGACTCAAACTTGCCTGGAGTTATAAAGTTTTTCCTCCTCTTTAAGAGGATATGCTCTGATTCTACTCGGGGATGTGAGATCCGCTGTTATTTTGATGACCTGTGGAGGGACACCAACTGCGTAGTGACATACATTTCTTACTAAAAATTGAGCACTTCAATGGTTAATATCTCCGCAACAAAAACTCATTTTAATTTGAAAATTCGCGAAATTACATAGTTTTACATGCTCTTTAGAGTGATATTATTTTTATTTCACTCAGGGCTTTGGAAATTTTTCGATGACGTAGGTGAAAACCCAGAATAGCATTCTTTTATAAAATAACTATATAAGGCGCGTTCTGATTGGCCAAAAACTTGATGAGAGTATCAAACACGCTCACATCCTTATCACCTTTTCGAATTTTTCGTAAATTTGTACGCTTGTTATTTTATGAAAGAAGTAAAAAGCTTTTATTTCGTGTTTGATAGTCTGATCAAATTCGAGTTAAGAAGGGAAAATAGGTTTAGTTCGAGTTCGACTTGAATTTTCTTTCAAGGGAAAATAGGTATAGTTCGAGTTAACCAAATTCGAATTATCCAGAAATGGATGTGGATAAAACGAAGGGAAATCAGGATTTGATCAAGTAAGCGAGGTTTCACTGTATGTTATACACCGATTCGAAATATGGCGGCAAATTTGAATAACTATTGTTTTATACTGACTAGCCTCTCATTCATGTGAAAACGCTTTTGTGTTTCCACGTGAACACGAGGCTAGTCAGTCCAGAACAATAGTTATTCAAATTTGCCGCCATATTTCGAATCGGTCAATAAGAATACTATACAAGTAAGAATATTATAGTTTATAGAACCAGTTACTTTGCCCCTCAAATACCCAGACGTTGACCACACCCACGTGCATCTACACAGATGACGATAACCCAGAAGTTATTTTCTTAGTCTTTTTTATCCCCTAGCTCCCCTCCCCACGAGTCATCCACTAAATGACGTCAATGTTTCGGTTCTACAAATATACTACTGCATTTCTTAGCGTACTTGAACAAATCTGAAATAAGCCTATATTAAAAGCTTTTCTGGCAATTCAGTGGTAATCCAAGGCATGAATTACTTCCATCTCTCATTAGAAATCCTTTAATCTTTTCATTTTATTTAAAATGTCTTGTCTTACGGAAATCATTTTCAAGCAACAATAACTTTTTATTAGCATATTAGCATCGGATATTTGTTATGCGATACAACTTTCAATAAATGGATTGATTGTGAGTAGTTGGGTTTAGATATCAATATTTTCTTGACTCTGCTTAGAGGAGACATAAAACCTGAATGTAAAAGCTCTTTTTAAAACTGAAAAGTGATTGGTAACCTGTAGATGCGCCAGTTCACTAGAATATTCCTAATACAGGCTCAACTGAACAAGATATTACGTAGGGCAATATAGTTTGTGTATTAGGAAAGGGCATAACGATAACACGATCAATTTGTTACCAAACGTTTTCGGTTGTTTAATAAACCATCATCATGATGGTTTATTAAACAACCGAAAACGTTTGGTAACAAATTGATCGTGTTATCGTTATACCCTTTCCTAATACAATTTTAAGATGGAGAAATCAAATCAATATAGTTTGTCTTTCTTTCTACAGGTTTATACTCTGCCAAGCCAAACTGTCCATGAGTCCAGTAAAGACTTGATGAGTTAATTTTTAAAAGCCAATTGCTCGTCATTTTAGTTTCGCATAAAGAATCAATAACCAAAAAGGGATCTTGGAGTGTTGTTATGAAGTTATGAAAGAGATTAGTTAGTAATAAAATATTTTATTTAGTTATGTAAACGAGTTTCGTACCTAATCTAATAAACTCTTTTTGTTAACTTTGCGTGTAATCTCGTAATTTGTGTTGTTGTTATGGGAGAGTGGATAATCTTCGTGTTACGCGCTTTTCTTTACGCGCCAAACCACACCCATATTTGTCTGTGCCGCACCCAGAGCTAGAGGCAACGCACATTTTGCCAAGTTTCGAATTTTCCGTGAGCAAATTATGAGGTTTTCTAATGAGTCAGGGACGTTTGGTAACTTAAACTGCACAACTGCAATAAATGCTATAATTACGTTATAGCAGCTTCGCTTGAGTCTCAATCAAGGTAAAATTTTAAAGCCTCTTCATTTTGAAATTTACGAATCGACGATACTTTTATGAGTTTAAATGTTTAAGTTTATAGCTTGTCTGCGGAGCAGCAAATCTCGCTTCAGTACCAAACTCAAAATAATAAAGCTAGCTTATGACTTATTCATTCGTGTATCTATTCTATCATAGGGTTGACTTTTAGAATTTATATGACTGTCATCTTCATGATGTTGATGAAACCTTTTAACTTTAAGGCAGCTGATTTTATTAAGTTTCTTAGACGTTCAATTTTACTCTTGGAAACGAAGTGTATTTGGTACTTCAAAGAGAATAAGCTGAAGTATTTAAAACCGGAATTTTATTACTTGTGCAGTCAAGAGCGTTTATATTTTCAAATATTTTGATATCACCAAAAGTGTAGTCAACCACAGGAAGCCCACATCAAGTGTTTAGTTGTATTGCAGTAAACAAAATATTTGTGCGTTTTAGCTCATTTTGATATTCAAAGGTATAGCCACATGTGGTATTATAGCATTTTTGTAATAGAGTGGTTTTCGTATGAGTGGGAGCACTGTATGATTACGATACGATACGGTTACAGCAGGAATTTCAAATGTTTTTATAGAAACTATGATACTGGTGCAGTTAAGATACGGTACGGTAAGTTTCCCACTCATACGAATACGACTCTAAGTGTTTGTTGTGTTCATCAAATCCGTGTGCCCAGGGTAACTTCTATTCTAGTGAACTTTCTACAAATTATTTACACAAGACAACTACACAACCAGTATTCATGTTATTTATTAGCCAGGTCATGATGTCATGTCCTTAATGAAGAAGATTTATAAAAGGAAGTTTTATGCAATGAATCACTTGATGAGAAACTAAAGTTTAGTTCTTCTATGTAAAGGGGAGAGAAAAAAAAACAGCTTAAAACGCTTCAAAACCAGAAAAAAGCATACAAACACATGAAAAGATAATATTTACTACATAACAAGGCGAAAAAAAGTTTCTTTTACTCCATGCAGGATTCGAACCCGAACCCTTACATTTGCTTCACATTGCTTTGTACGCTGATCAGTTACGTGCTGCTCTAAATGATTGCCTGGGGTGCCTGTGGAATTCCCACAGCCGTACCCGACCAGTCCCTCCTCGAAATGAAAATAAAATGGAATGACATATAAAAGGCATGGATAAGACTTAAGTGAGGCAAATTAAATGTGTCAATGAATTAATAAATGGATGAGCAAATGAACAAACAAAGAATGGAAGGATGGATCGATGAATGGATGGATGGAGAACAAATACTGATGGGTCTTTGAATAAGCTGAATTTAACTTTATTTTCATGACTTCAGTAAAGTTTTGCTACATATGATTTGTCTTAGTTCAGTCATCATACTTCCAGGTGCTTTTTATTATATATTTCCATTGTAATGAAAAAGCTAAGTTCGCTCGATCGTTCATATTTTTCAAATGACAAATATTCTTTTAATTTAACGGGTCTACTGAGGTCTCAGCTGTTGAAATGCACAATTTAGACTTCTTGCCACAGCGCAAATGTCGCCGACAGTTTCTTGTTGGAGTAGTCTCTGTATATAGAAAGACAAGCTATATGTTATCTTGTGGAGCATGTCCAAGTTACAGATAAAAGATGGACAGTTAATGAAGGTTTCTAAGTGGATTTCTTGGGAGAGGCGAATTTCAATGGTCGCCGGAAACCACTTAAAACGGCCCCTAAAAGCCACGAAATTCACTCAAAAACCATCATTACTTGCTCGTGCCTTTTCTTTCTTTTTCTTTTTGAATGTTTTGACAAGAAAATATGGAGCAAATATTTGAACTCTATGAAATTTGGTACGTTAACATACCGCATATAGCCCAAACCCACAGATAAAGTGTCTGGTAAGCCTGTGGTCTATAGAGTTTTTTGGGTAACTACTTGGTGTAGGCAGTCATATAATGGTTGTTCAATGTTGTTTATTTTACACTACTTTGGTGGTGCTTACTCTACATTACCGGTGATTGCTCTACCTTACTAGTGATTACCTTACCTTACCGGTGATTACGATAACTTACCAGTGATTACCCTACCTTACTAGTGATTACCCTACCTTACTAGTGATTACCCCACCTTACCGGTGATTACCCTAACTTACCGGTGATTACCCTACCTTACCAGTGATTACCCTACCTTACCGGTGATTACCCTACCTTACCAGTGATTACCCTACCTTACCGGTGATTACCCTACCTTACCGGTGATTACCCTACCTTACCAGTGATTACCCTACCTTACCGGTGATTACCCTACCTTACCAGTGATTACCCTAACTTATTAGTGATTACCCTACCTTACTAGTGATTACCCTACCTTACCGGTGATTACCGTACCTTACCGGTGATTACCCTACCTTACCGGTGATTACCGTACCTTACCAGTGATTACCGTACCTTACCGGTGATTACCCTACCTTACCGGTGATTATTATACCTTACCGGTGATTACCCTACCTTACTAGTGATTACCCTACCTTACCGGTGATTACCCTACCTTACCGGTGATTATTATACCTTACCAGTGATTATTATACCTTACCGGTGATTACCCTACCTTACTAGTGATTACCGTACCTTACCAGTGATTACCGTACCTTACCGGTGATTATTATACCTTACCGGTGATTATTATACCTTACCGGTGATTACCCTACCTTACTAGTGATTACCGTACCTTACCGGTGATTACCCTACCTTACCGGTGATTATTATACCTTACCAGTGATTACCCTACCTTACCGGTGATTATTATACCTTACCGGTGATTACCCTACCTTACCGGTGATTATTATACCTTACCGGTGATTACCCTACCTTACCAGTGATTACCCTACCTTGGCAGTGATTACCCTACCTTACCAGTGATTACCCTACCTTACCGGTGATTACCGTACCTTACCGGTGATTACCCTACCTTACCGGTGATTACCCTACCTTACCGGTGATTACCGTACCTTACCAGTGATTACCCTACCTTACCGGTGATTATTATACCTTACCGGTGATTACCCTACCTTACTAGTGATTACCGTACCTTACCGGTGATTACCCTACCTTACCGGTGATTATTATACCTTACCAGTGATTACCCTACCTTACCGGTGATTACCCTACCTTGGAAGTGATTACCCTACCTTACCAGTGATTACCCTACCTTGGAAGTGATAACCCTACCTTAGCAGTGTTTACCCTACCTTACCGGTGATTACCCTACCTTGGCAGTGATAACCCTACCTTAACAGTGATTATCCTACCTTACCGGTGATTACCCTACCTTACCGGTGATTACCCTACCTTACCGGTGATTATCCTACCTTACCGGTGATTACCCTACCTTACCGGTGATTACCCTACCTTACCGGTGATTACCCTACCCTTCCAGTGATAACCCTACCTTAGCAGTGATTGCCCTACCTCACTAGTGATTACCGTACCTTACCGGTGATTACCCTACCTTACCGGTTTTTATTGTACCTTACCGGTGATTACCCTACCTTACCAGTGATTACCCTACCTTACCAGTGATTACCCTACCTTGGCAGTGATTACCCTACCTTACTGGTGATTACCCTACCTTGGCAGTGATTACCCTACCTTACCGGTGATTACCCTACCTTGGCAGTGATTACCCTACCTTACTGGTGATTACCCTACCTTACCAGTGATTACCCTACCTTACCAGTGATTACCCTACCTTACCGGTGATTACCCTACCTCGGCAGTGATTACCCTACCTTGGCAGTGATTACCCTACCTTACTAGTGATTACCCTACCTTACCAGTGATTACCCTACCTTACCGGTGATTACCCTACCTTGGCAGTGATTACCCTACCTTACCAGTGATTACCCTACCTTACCGGTGATTACCCTACCTTACCAGTGATTACCGTACCTTACCGGTGATTACCCTACCTTACTAGTGATTACCCTACCTTACCGGTACAGGTTCTGAAGCGTGACGGTCGGCCATGTTTGGGGCAGCTCTGCTATTTTTCTCGATTTTTGCTTGTTGCTGTGTAAGCTGTAGAGCTTCTACATGCTTTATTACTAATACTGGTTTATGCCAAGGAAATAGTGACGTCCATGTTTAATATAATATTTTTATTTATGGAGAAAATGCCTATCGTTCTCCTGACCTACTGTTGGATCGCCATTTCGCAAGACCTCTACATTGGCTTTCTGGATCTGCTCGGTTTCATTTTCAGCGTTTCAGAACAAAGTATTTACAACGAAGAATGAACTACTGTTCCAACTGTACAAGTTCATTTAACCCAGCCTTGATGATATTGGTCTGCTCTATGGACACTGGTGTCTCCCGAAATCCCGGTCCTTCCACCTCGAGTTCTTCGACAAGCAAGATAAGTATATTTAATAATGTACCTGCCTTTGTAAACTCCCGAAATGGATTGGTTATGGGACAGTGGAACATAAATCACCTTACCGACGCTAAGTTCGAACAGATTAAACTTTTTCTTTCCACAAATAATAACATTGATGTCCTTTGCCTTATTGAGACATTTCTGAAACCATCGACTCCTGATTGTGTGTTCTCAATTCCAGAATATCGTTTTTTTTCGCAAAGACAGACATGGTCCTAAAAAAGGCGGGGGTTTACTTGTCTACGTCAGGGAATCCTTGGTAGTTAATAGACTGGCTGACATCGAAGAAAGCGACCTTGAAATTCTATGGCTCAAGTTAAATCCTTTCAAGTCAAACAGACCTTTCCTTTTCGGAACTGTCTATCGGCCTCCATCAAGTGATACACAACACGATCTTCGTATTGAAAAGAACATTGAGACTGCATATTTAAAGAAAATGGAAACTCACATCGTTGGAGACTTTAATGTAGATTTCTTAAAGAAAGGCTACAAGAAGCATTCCCTCATAAAGGCATTGTTTTCAATGAATTTTAATCAACTTGTCAAAACAATCACAAGACCAATTTCTGGTTCATGCTTGGACCATGTTTATTCTTCTCATCCAAAGCATATTCCTGATCTTGCCGTTGTGGACGTTGGGCTCTCAGACCACCTTCCTATTTTCTTTCGACGTAAGTATCACAGCAAAAATCAAGATCAAGAAAAGAACTTTTCCATAAAATATTGCTCATCAAAAGGCTTGAATTCAAGCGAATTTTTGCAGACCTTAAACACTGTCCCGTGGGACATCCCATTCATCTTTGATGATATTGACGATACATGTTATGCATTTGAATCGCTGCTGATGGACGTCTTGGATAATTACGTGCCACTAAAAGAAAAACGCGTCAAAAGGAAAACCCAGCCTACATGGATGAACAAAGAAATCTTAAATAGCATCAAAAAGCGTGACAAGTTGCTAACATTGGCTCGAAAATCATATTCACCAGAACTTTGGATGAAATATAAACAAATGAAATTCAAGACCATAAATTACATTAAAACAGCAAAGCGGAACTTCTTCTCCAAAACTATTGAAGAAAACAAGGGCAACCCTCGCGGTATATGGAAATGTCTGAATACTTTAAGTGGGAAATCTAAAGAAACAACAAGAATTCAAGAGCTAAACACTTCTTCTGGCAGAATCCAGGACTCTTCCTTGATCGCAGAATCATTGAATGAATTTTTTGCAAACATTTCGTCGAATATTAGGGGAATGACTACAAGCAACCAAGCTACCTTTGAAAATGAGAAACTTAGTACTTTCATTACATCTCATCTTGGCGACAACGAATCTTTTATCATCCCAAATATTTCCTGCAAGGATGTTTCTGACTACATCAAACACATCCCAAATAATAAGGCAACTGGTCCCGATGGCATTAGCGTCAAGATTTTAAAATCGATTGCTACACCGAAACTGCTTAGAACTTTGACTGGTATCTTCAATATGTCAATAAACACCAACAAATTCCCTTCACAATGGAAAACAGCTTTGGTAATACCTTTGTTCAAAAGCGGTCAACGCGACGAATGCTGCAATTATCGTCCAATTTCACTTCTGCCCATTATCTCCAAAATCCTAGAAAAACATGTGGCGAAGTCTTTATGGTCCTATCTTCATTCAAACAACCTTATTTATAGATTTCAATCAGGCTTCAGAAGAAACCACTCAACTGAAACAGCGCTTGTACACCTAACTGACCGGATCCTGTTTGACCTAGACAACGACAAACCAACAGGTCTTATTTTCATCGATTTCAAAAAAGCGTTCGATCTGGTTAATCATAGAGTCCTGCTGAATAAGCTGAACCTGTATTTCAACAATGAAGCTTCCGTATCATGGTTTGAGTCTTATTTAGGAGGACGGAATCAACGCCTAAAAGTTAATGGTTGCACATCTTCGGTACTGCCTTTACAGCAAGGAGTCCCCCAAGGGTCAATCGTTGGGCCGATCTTGTTTCTGCTTTTTATAAATGATATGCCTCTTTATACATCTAATTCTAAGATTGACATTTATGCTGATGACGCTTCCCTCTCCCTTAGCAAGAAATGGAATAGCCCGTCATCGCTTTCGTCTTCGCTTCAGGATGATATCGATAGTATCTTGCACTGGTGCAATCAGAACCAAATGGTAATAAATGAACAGAAAACTAAATCAATGCTTGTAACAGGCAAACGCCTTGCTAAGAAACTCTCAAGCACTGAACTTAATATCGTTATAAATGGTAACGATGTTGAACAAATAAACAATCATAAAGTTTTGGGCGTCATTCTTGACACTGATTTAAGTTATGAAGATCACGTTGACGAATTGTCTACCAAGTTATCAAAGAAAATTGGGCTTCTTCGTCATATCAGCCCTTACCTGAATCAGCCGCAAAGGGAGGTCTACTACAATACAGTCATCAAACCATGCATTAGTTACTGTTCTACGATATGGTCCTCATGTAATAGTGATTTAGTACAACGAATTATGAAGTACCAGAAACGAGCTGCAAGGATCATCTTAAGTGCAGACACTTACGCCCGCTCTGTCAACCTATTCAATAAACTGTGTTGGATTCCTTTTTATCAAGAAGCATACATAAATAGATGTTCTATTGTTTACAATAGAATTCATGATAATTGTCCTGATTATTTCAAAGATTTGTTTCAGGTGAACTCTGATGTAAGCTCAAGAGCAACTCGTTTTTGTAAGCTGAACGCCAGGTGTCCACTATATAAAAGGGAAACGGAGGGTGGCCGTACAGTCAGTGTCCGTTCAAGCAAAGAATGGAACAGTCTAAGCAAAGCGTTAAAAGAGTCATCGACGAAAAAGGAACTAAAAAGACAATTATACAAAATCGAACTAAAAAAGCAGGTCGATAATGAACGCTTTGGTTAATTATATCAAGTTTTATTATTATATTAGGTTTTAAGAATATTCACATCAATAGTATAGCCATGAAATTAATTAATCAATCATTTCTTATGAAATTTTTTCGTTTTTTAAATTGTAAACTTTTATCGACAAATTTGTATTCAGCGATTACACCAAATTGTCATTTATTTATTTATTTTTCTTTTAGACCAATGTTATTGATTAGACCAAATTGTCTTTTGAAAGACAAAATCGTATTCATTGATTAGGCTTAATTGTTTTTAAGCTATATATACTTTTTACCAAAATTTTTAATTTCATATTACATATATATCTATATATTTATTATCTAGCAATATTTATATTTATCTTTTGTTAATTATATATATATATTTTTTCCTTTGAGGGCCACAAGTTTATCAGTACTTTGTATCTGTCAAGTGCTACCCTCGTAAAATAAAGTTATTACTTACTTACTTACCGGTGATTATTATACCTTACCGGTGATTACCCTACCTTACCAGTGATTACCCTAATTTACTGGTGATTACCCTAGCTTACCAGTGATTACCCTACCTTACCAGTGATTTCCCTACCTTACCAGTGATTACCCTACCTTACCAGTGATTACCGTACCTTACCAGTGATTACCCTACCTTACCGGTGATTACCCTACCTCGGCAGTGATTACCCTACCTTGGCAGTGATTACCCTACCTTACCAGTGATTACCCTACCTTACCAGTGATTACCCTACCTTACCGGTGATTACCCTACCTTGGCAGTGATTACCCTACCTTGGCAGTGATTACCCTAGCTTACCAGTGATTACCCTAGCTTACCAGTGATTTCCCTACCTTACCAGTGTTTACCCTACCTTACCAGTGATTACCTTACCTTGGCAGTGATTACTCTACCTTACCAGTGATTACCCTACCTTACCAGTGATTAGCTCCATTAGAATAGCTTTCCTCCCTCATGGAATAGCCTTCCTCCCTCAGCTAAAACTATTTCACAATTCAAAAAAATGGTGATACCTTGTTTTGGTAATGCTGACTCCACGGCCTACATGTGAAACAGTAGTTAAAAGCAGATATATTTAATTTTGTATTTAAACATTTTTTAATTCATCCCAATATATTTTTTACCGTTTTTTATAAATGAAATAAATAAAGACAATAAACCAAGCAAACACTGACTTTAGCCGGGCACAAACGCTTTCAAAATTTGTTTCAATATTCGTTCCATTTTCTTTAAAGGCAATTGTTGAAACGTGTTGAATCGATGGTGAACAAGTTTAAACTTTGCTTCAAATATCGTTTCAACATTTCTTTTTTTTTAGGGAAGGGGGAAGGAAGTTGGGGAGGGGAAAGAGCAAACTAAGCCGGTGTATAGCAAAAGAAGCCCACTGATTGATTAGAAATGTGAAGCTGACTTGTGCAAATTATCCAATCACAATTTCATTCCTTGATTAATCTAAGGTTTTCAACGAAAATGATTTGTTTTCATGGTCCAAACGAATATATTCAACGTAATTCAACATTCAACATTCTCTGGTTGATAAAAAGTGTAAGTGTCCTGTACACTGACTAAGTTTCTACTATAAACTGTTGCGGTTTGTATTATTGAATGTATTTCGTTATTACAATTGAATTTATAATGCAACGACATTACACCAAGAATTGTAGCTAGCTTTCAACAAATAGGAACTTAGTTTCCATTTCCTTGGCATAAACTGATGTAGAATTAAACCAAGGTTTTGGCTCCAGTCCTTTTCCTCCCCTCTCTATCCCTTAAGTGCCGCTACGCAATCTAGAGCGTTAAATGCAGTGGTCCTATACGCCACATTCTGTGTCTCACATTTTAAAACAGTTGTTTTAATAAACAATAATAGTCATAAGTAATTAATTAGAGGGCAAAACTGGAACAATGTGAACTGTTAATTAATAATATAAATTCCCTGATTTAAAACCCGTCTATATATTCGAAACTAAAAAAGTCTTTTTGCGATCACAAAGGGCAAGATCATTATTGTTTGCAGAAATAATCTAATTTACACAAGAAAAAAATAAACGACTGAAATGCCTATTCGATTCGAAGGAATGCCTAATCTTAGCTTGCACTTGGTTAATGCTTTTTGGTCTGACTGGAAACTGAATGCCTTTAGCGCATTCTGAGTCGGCCACAAAATTGTAAACTTTCCAGATGTTATCCATGTTCACATCAACCTCAGGCAGTGTCAACAAAAATGATACGACTGTCCGTAAAAGGCAGTCCTCCATTTGAGTCCATGGACCTTGAGGTATGGGAAGGTTTTCCCGCTTTAAATAGTCCTCCCCTCTCAATCTTTTATAGGTTGAACATGCCGTATTTCGTTCTCGATTTTCTTTGCCTTTATTTTCTTTTAGTTCATTGCTTGATTTTCTTGAAGAAAAGGGGTTACTACAACACTTACAACGGCAGGAGGAACTGCAACCATATCCCGAGGAAAAACACGGGCATTTTGACCTTCTTTGTCCTTGGACGTCGACGCACGCTTGAAAATTTCCCTTATTGTTTATACCACACCTACAATTTAAGGTCTCTGGCTTGTTGTTTGTGGTGTCTTTTTCGTTATTTTTGTTACCACAGCCCCTGCATCTACATTCTTTGCTACAGTGTTTTCCATTTTTTACACAAGAGCAACGTGAGTTTTCTTTTCTTTCGCAGTTATTTTTCGGTTTCTCGTTTTTTTTGGTGCTGAGTCTTCCGCAAGCACAGGTTTTACGTGTGACATCGATTCCATCACGTTGTTGTGAATCATCTGCCATCTCTATAATGTGTACAAAATAAATTAATAACATAAAAAACATATCTTGAGCACTTAAATAGTAGTCAGCACGGCGCCAAAAACCATATTGATTCGCGTCCATGGTAGATCTTTTCCATTTACTTCTTCCATTTACTTTATTCGACAACAATAAAGCAAGTTTTCTTAATATCCCTAAGCTGGCCGTATGTGATATCTGACGCATGCAAAGGCGCATTCAATGACTTGCAAATGTAACCCATCCATTTATAAAGTTATGAAGCGTATTTGGACGTGTAGATAGAGAGCATACAAAAAAAATTAACTAAATTAAAGGGAGTAAAAGTCCGCATGTTATTCCGACAGATCGAGCTAGAGTTTCTTTAAAGTGGAGTGGATTTTTGGCTCTAATAAGGTGATCTCCAAGTAGTAATTTACTGACCACACGTCCGATTTTCATTTGGCAAATAAAGGGACTTTTTCTGGTCTGCTCCAAATGACTTTCGTACAAGATGTTCAGCAAAGATGAAACTTTGAATTAATGTAAATTCCATGTGAATCAGGGTTACCATGGCAACGACAAACGAAGACCGCTGGAATACGTTTTTGACAAATATCTCCCGATTTCAATGAGCTTTAGAAAAATGACTATATAGGTGTTAAACTACACACCAAGGCTCGCGAAATAAAACCATAAATAAAAAATTAACATTAATTCAAAGTTTCATATTTCCTGAACATTTTGTGCAAAAAACATTTGGATCAGACTAGAAAATTCTTAGAATAAAGACGAACGTCTATCTTATAGCAATTTTGAATTCAATGAGTGCAGACATATTAAAGAAGTAGACAAAGTAGCAAGTAAACCTTACTCTATTTCTTTTTATATATTTAAAGTGCTTAAAATCGTGTATTAACTTCAATCAGTAAGCTTATATTTTTGGCAAGTGGACTGAATAACTTTAGTTTCCGTTGTCGTCGTCAGAAAAACCCTTAATGTTTATGTTATTTTGCCTAATAGTAGCCTAACAATAACTTTGAAAATCAGCTGATTTTTTATGAATGACAATAGTTCCTGAAAGTCTCATACCCGACGCGAAGCTGTGAGCCGCCGCCGACAGACTTTGACGACTGAACGAAGCTTCCAAGAATCACACATTAAACGATCTCAAGTTTTGTATGAACACAAAAAATGGAAATTTCAATAAACTAGTTCCAAAAGTAATCATTTGTAATAATATGTGTATGTTTATGTAATATCTCCGCTAATATATACATTCTCTGTATATTATACAGATTAGTACGTACTACCCGCCAGGCTACTTTTTCCTGCAAAACGTCATAGCGCGTAGATATTTCAGATTCCCAATTTGGGAATCTGTTATTTTTCTCCTGTGATAAGTGGAATCCAAAATGAGTTAAGTGTACTCGATAAACCAAATCAGCCATTCCGCTTTAGTTTTCCCTCTAGGTCTTGTATAGGAAATCGAACGGGTTCGAGTGCACCTTCAAAAAATATCACGAGTGGAGTTTAAGGTAGTTCCGGACCCTTGCTACTGCGCATTACCGGCGCGCATTCGAGCGCGCACACTTTTATTAGAGAGCATTGGTATTACCGTGGGGAGTCTAGGCACTAGTAAGCGGAGTTTGACTTGTCAAACAATTATCTTTAAATGACAGGATTTTAAAGGAAATTCATTGATGAAATCTAAGGCTCCGGAACTACCTTAAAATCAAGATGTTCAAAATTGCACAAGCCGGATAATATAACCATCAAAAATATTTTGATCAAAGAAAAATGATCAAAGAAACATTCAGATGATAAGCGCCCGCACAAAATTGTTGCAAGTTGCGCGAAGACATGTTGCACGCGTACTTTCAAAATCACTTCCAACACACTTTGATTGGTTGAAACTGACAGCTCATTGTTTTTCAGCCAATCAGCGAGGGCGATTTCACTTTTTTTGCACATGTGTGATTTCAGTGATTACGCCTTTTTTGCACAGTGATCTCGAAAAAATCATCAAGCAGCCGACCAATCAGGATCGAGAATTTTTGATGGTCATATTATTATTGGAGTTAGCAAACACAACGCGCGGTCTAAGAGGACGGCGCGCGCGCTGACGACTTTTTATTCAAAATGACCGTTAACGTCGCCGACGTTACCTGAAACCAATCGAAATGGCGTCCTGAACCAAGGAAGCATCACAGAATGTCGTTAGTACGCGTGCGTGCTCGACAAATTTTGACTGGGATGTTTGTGATTTGTCAGTTTAGCCGGGTTTTCTGTGCTCAAAGCCAAACGAAATACCGGTAACTTCCAAACGAGTATCCTTTGGAGCTCGTTCAGAGTTACAACGCTCGTCCTATCTTCGGAACTCATGACGTCGAGGTGCCGAAGCGCGCATAACAAAAATCACAGGAATGCCCGGTCAAGCGCGCGCGTACTAACGACATTCTGCCGTGCTCCCTTGCCTGAACGTGGCGTCGCGACGTTGTCACGGTAGTCACGCAACGAACGAATGTGATAAATTCGTCACCTTACGTCCTGTTTTCGATAGTCGACAATAGACCTTTTTCGAGTTTTGAGATACCGCTTTGAAATCAGACAACAGACTCACAAACGCAGGGTTAACCTCAAGTCAAGGTGAATAATTCAAGCATACCGGCGAGAAAATACATGCGAGTTTAACAAAGAACAATACGAAAATCCATTTTGATCCCTAATTGTGTTTTCCTTGAATATGAGGCTAACCCTGCATAAATGCGCCTTTTGTCAAGAACCTCAGTGGTCTCCAGAAAATGGAAAATGGACTATTCTTATTGATATGTTGTTACCTAATATTTAATAATAACTTTGAAATCAACTGAATCGTTCAAAAAACGCTTCACATCTTTTAGTCATGGGCCTACCACACGAACAGTGTGTGCATGCTTTTGTATGTAGCTTGAACGTATTAGACAGTGATTTTTGCCCTTTCAATGGCCGCCATTATTTCTGATCATCTTAGCGCGTGCGCTCTACTGTCTCCACTATCTCACTCACGACTCGCGAATTGAAGTCATCGCGAGCCTATTCTCGGGAGTTACGATTCTCGTCACAAAGTCCATCACAAACCTTCGAGAACGCCTTCGCCGCCACTGTGACTGCCACTGTGACGTCACAGCATTTTGTCAGTGGAGAAAAAAAGGACAAAGAAAAAAAAAAGACTCAGACCTTTTCTACCAAAAGTGCGAGTAAAAAGCGCCTGAATATCTCGAACATATCAAATTCATTCATTCTCGAAAACTCGTGTAGGACACCCTTCTATCCCCTGGTGAGGTAAGGTAATCAATACCAATTAAGGTAGGGTAATCACCGGTAAGGTAGGGTAATCACTGCCAATTAAGGTATAGTAATCACCGGTAAGGTAGGTTAATCACTGGTAAGGTAGAATAATCACTGGTAAGGTAGGGTAATCACTGGTAAGGTAGAGTAAACACCGGAAAGGTAGGGTAAACACTGGTAAGGTAGGGTAATCACTGGTAAGATAGGGTAATCACCAGCAAGGTAGGGTAATCACCGGCAAGGTAAGGTAATCACCGCCAAGATATGGGTAATCACTGGTAAGGTAGACTAATCACTGCCAAGGTAGGGTAATCACTGGCAAGGTAAGGTAATCACCGCCAAGATATGGGTAATCACCGCCAAGATAGGTTAATCACTGGTAAGGTAGGCTAATCACTGCCAAGGTAGGGTAATCACTGGTAAAGTAGGGTAATCACTGGTAAGGTAGAGTAATCACTGGTAAGTTAGGGTAATCACCGGTAAGGTAGGGTAATCACTGGTAAGGTAGGGTAATCACCGGTAAGGTAGGGTAATCACTGGTAAGGTAGGGTAATCACTATTAAGGTAGGGTAATCACTGGTAAGGTACGATAATCACTGCCAAGGTAGGGTAATCAGCGGTAAGTTAGGGTAATCACTGGAAAGGCAGGGTAATCACCGGTAAGGTACGGTAATCACTGCCAAGGTAGGCTAATCACTGGTAAGGTAGGGTAATCACTGCCAAGGTAGGGTAATCACTGCCAAGGTAGGGTAAACATCGGTAAGGTAGGGCAATCACCGGTAAGTTAGGTCAATCACCGGTAAGGTAGGGCAATCACTAGTAAGGTAGGGCAATCACCGGTATGGTACGGTAATCGCCAGTATGGTAGGGTAATCACCGGTAAGGTAGGGCAATCACCGGTAAGGTAGGGCAATCACTAGTAAGGTAGGGCAATCACCGGTATGGTACGGTAATCACCAGTATGGTAGGGTAATCACCGGTAAGGTAGGGTAATCACTGGTAAGGTACGATAATCACTGCCAAGGTAGGGTAATCACCGGTAAGGTAGAGTAATCACTGGTAAGTTAGGGTAATCACCGGTAAGGTAGGGTAATCACTGCCAAGGTAGGGTTATCACTCGTAAGGTAGGGTAATCACTGCCAAGGTAGGGTAATCACTGGTAAGGTAGGGTAATCACTGGTAAGGTACGGTAATCATTGGTAAGGTAGGGTAATCACTAGTAAGGTAGGGTAATCACCAGTAAGGTAGGATAATCACTGGTAAGGTAGGGTAATCACTAGTAAGGTAGGGTAATCACCAGTAAGGTAGGATAATCACTGGTAAGGTAGGGTAATCACTATTAAGGTAGGGTAATCACTGGAAAGTTAGGGTAATCACAGGTAAGGTAGGGTAATCACTGGTAAGGTAGGGTAATCACTATTAAGGTAGGGTAATCACTGGTAAGTTAGGGTAATCACCGGTAAGGTAGTTTAAACACTGGTAAGGTAGGGTAATCACTGGTAAAGTAGGGTAATCACTGGTAAGGTACGGTAATCACTGCCAAGGTAGGGTAATCACCGGTAAGTTAGGGTAATCACTGCCAAGGTAGGGTAATCACTGGTAAGTTAGGGTAATCACCAGTAAGGTAGGGTAATCACTGGTAAGGTAGGATAATCACTGGTAAGGTAGGGTAATCACTATTAAGGTAGGGTAATCACCGGTAAGGTAGGGTAATCACTGGTAAGGTACGATAATCACTGCCAAGGTAGGGTAATCACCGGTAAGGTAGAGTAATCACTGGTAAGTTAGGGTAATCACCGGTAAGGTAGGGTAATCACCGGTAAGGTATAATAATCACCGGTAAGGTAGGGTAATCACTGCCAAGGTAGGGTAATCACTGGTAAGGTAGGGTAATCACCGGTAAGGTAGGGTAATCACCGGTAAGGTAGGGTAATCACCGGTAAGGTAGGGTAATCACCGGTAAGGTAGGGTAATCACCGGTAAGGTATAATAATCACCGGTAAGGTAGGGTAATCACTGGTAAGGTAGGGTAATCACCGGTAAGGTACGGTAATCACTGGTAAGGTAGGGTAATCACTGGTAAGGTAGGGTAATCACTGGTAAGGTAGGGTAATCACCGGTAAGGTATAATAATCACCGGTAAGGTAGGGTAATCACTGGTAAGGTAAGGTAATCACCGGTAAGGTAGGGTAATCACTGGTAAGGTAGGGTAATCACCGGTAAGTTAGGGTAATCACCGGTAAGGTGGGGTAATCACTGCCAAGGTAGGGTAATCACCGGTAAGTGAGGGTAATCACCGGTAATGTAGGGCAATCACCGGTAAGGTAAGGTAATCACTAGTAAGGTAGAGCAATCACCGGTAATGTAGGGTAAGCGCCACCAAAGTAGTGTAAAATAGACAACATTGAACAACCATTATATGACTGCCTACATGAAGTAGTTACCGTATTTTTTACTGAGTAAATGAACTTCAGTTTTATAAGTAACAGATGAATTCCTGACCAGTGTGACGTTAGCAGACTTTTCACAACAACCTGTCACGTGATCAAATGACCACAGACTAAACAAGGGATGTTGAATCGGTGTAAATTGGCCACATAACGTCAATAAGGGTGGAATGGTAAACTGAAAACGGACTAAAGGAACATTTCTTTTTCAAACTGAAAAAGTGTTAATAAAAAATCACGTGATGCATAGGATCTTTGACAAATCACTCAGTTCGTGGAACAATGAACCAGTGAGGCCATCTCACCGTGTCATTGGTCTATCTCACTCAATTCCTTGGAATGACGGACACTGGAATAACGGACATCATGGAAATTTCAGCAGTCACTAGTTTTTTGGAGCAAATGTTACATGACGACAGAAACTGCGGCTGCATAGGAGATTATGTGCTCTTATCAATTGACAATAGATCATTTCACGGTTCTTGTCGTTCAACTTAGAAACAGCCTCGACAGCGTCTATTCTTTAGAATTTGACTACAGCCCGTGGAATTTTAAAGTGTTTCGATTGTTTGTTGATGTGTGCACTCCTTATATTTCCATGGGTTTTAGTCAATTTCTAAAGAATATATTTCAGGCTGTCGAGGTTGAACGACGAGAACCGTGAAATGGTCTATTATTCATCATACACATGACGTATGGAAGTATGTGTTCTATTCAATTGACAATCATTTATCATACACATGATAGTCTCATTTGACGCAAGACAAGGGACGTGTGATAAAAAAACGTACATTGATTTTCTAAACAATCCTTACTGACCTTCTGTAAAATCTTGCGTCTTCGACAGCAAGAACCCGGTTTCTCACATGCACGACAAGGCCCGTTATTATAGGCGTTCACTTCATCTTTTACAATCAAGAAAACTACGAGCACACAAGAAAGAACAAGTATATGTTGATTTCTCATCTTGGAAAGTGAATATACTCTGCTTTTTGTTAAGCAGTTTCTGACATATATATGAATTGTACAGGAAGTGAACGTGAATAGATGCTATAATAGTTTTAGTAGAAACGCAAAGGAGACTATTGGGATCCAAACACAACGTCCAAATCACAACTAAGCCCTTAAGTAGTATCACATAACCAAACTCCAACGCTAAAAACTGCTTATTGTTGCCTTAAAATGCAGCTACGTAAAACATCCTTCTAAAGTAAAGAACAAACAAGGAATTTGATCATATAAAGAGATCGTATCAAGCTTTTGCCTATTGTTCGGTTGTCATTGGCGAAAACAATAGAGCCATTCACGCTTCACAAGTTTCATGTTCGGTACATGGCTTCGGGGGCCTTTCGATAGACGTCATTAACGCTCGTTAAGCACTCGCAAAAAGACAAAAAGTTCCTAACCCTGGTGGGCGAAGGACGATTTTGTCCTTCTCAATGGAGACAAAAAATTGACTTACCATACCGGACGCAGTGGTTTTTGATTCTTCGCATGAAACCAAAATATTACTAATCCGAAGTTAAGAAAGATCTGTTTATAATTTTAGCCAGTTGTTTATAATTTTAAGACTACAATATTAACAAACACCAGTTTACTTTAGAAACTTTTTGGTTGAATCTCCTAATAAACATCTTACACAAGAATTTTTCAAAGTCTTTTTAGTCTGTTGTATTCGAAACATTCAGTGTCAAAAAATCCAGCAAAAGTTTCATTTCATTAACTGTCAGAAATAAACAGAAACATATCCCTCGTGGAATAGCAGAAAGTATTTTTCTTTCTCTCAAACATCCAAACTCAACAGTTGATGAAAATCAACCAAGAGGAGTTTTGACACGGTTGTCAAGTTGTTGTTTATAGTTTCGCTTGTCAAAAAATCCAGCAAAAGTTTCATTTCAATAACTGTCTGAAATAAACAGAAACATATCCCTCGTGGAATAGCAGAAAGTATTTTTCTTTCTCTCAAACATCCAAACAACAGATATGAAATCAACAGTTGACGAAAATCTGCCAAGAAGTGTTTTGACACGGTTGTCAAGTTGTTATTCATAGCTTCGCTTGTCAAAAAATCCAGCAAAAGTTTCATTTCAATAACTGTCTGAAATAAACAGAAACATAACCCTCGTGGAATGACAGAAAGTATTTTTCTTTCCCTCAAACATCTAAACGACAAATATGAAGTCAACATGCAGTTGATGAAATCTGCCAAGAAGAGTTTTGAAGGTTGTCAAGTTGTTGTTTATAGTTTCGCTTGCATGTCAAAAAATCCAGCAAAAGTTTCACTTAAATGTTTTTAAATCAGAAGCATATTCTTTGTGTATTTTAGTTTGTTTTTTGTTTTTGGTTTCACAAGAATATAAACCGTAGATATAAAGTTAACAGTTGGTGAGATGAACTGATCTACCAAGAAGAGTTTTGACACGGTTATCAAGTTGAGTTGTTTATAGTTTTGCTTGTCAAAAATCCCGTATCAAATGTTTACCTCGATCGATTGGAACTGTTTGGAATCTCTTTAGAAGCAAACAGAAACGTACCTGTTGTTAAATGTTACAATCAAAAGTCTACATAGAGATATGAAGTCAACAGTTGGTGAAAGACTATAGAAGAAGAGTTTTCGGACACACGATTTGTCAAGTTGTTTTTGTAGTTTCGCAGCTAAAAAAAATCTAACAAAAGTTTCACTTTAGTAAAGAACTATTTGGAATTTCTAAATAGACAGAAACATATCACTCGTGAAATGTTATAAAAATTCATTTCTTTTCTTCATTTACCTTAACCTACACGGGACTCATTTCATGAACAAAGAGTTTTATTTACTGAGAGTACGTTGCCTTAGTGCATGTCAATTATCAACGAACAGGGGCTCCCTTAGCAGTACAAAAAAATATTCTCCAGGGTCCTCTATGTTTGGATGAATTTTATCGCCTCCCCCCACGGGAGGTAATTGTCACTTATTCGGATTACTCATTCGGAAAACTCTACAGCTCATTTGCATACTCGGCTGATGTGTCACGGTGATTAATTCTATTGTACTCCGCTAACAAAAGATCTCCAAATAAGGTCATTTTTGGAGTCCCAATGACAACCGAAAGCTTGATACGTGAAAGGATTTCCACTTGGTATTGAGGGCAAATACAACACAACTAATATGCTTTAAGTACAACGAATTGCTGCTAACCTAATTCACTCTCGGAAGCGGACGAGATGGAAAGCAATGTACGACAAAAGATATTCGAGAACGAAAAACAGGTGTTAATATAATTGGTGTTTGCTCGTGGGACTACCAAGAAAAACATCGAAAAAGATAACTGTGTTTTTACAATAATGGGCATGGTTAGACTTGTCACGAAGAAGAAGATACTTATTATATATATAGACATTAAAAAGTTCGCGATTTTTAAACAAAGTATAATATATAATAGCAAAATAGCCAACTTTTGATATATATATTGGATGAGTCCGAGTGAACAATGAGGTCAAGTTGAGGATCAATGGAAATAAAATGTTATGATTGCAGTGTCTCCAATTCATGTTGGACCGAAGTTCTGTTTTCAGTGATTTGACTCGTGCTTGATCACTTTCTAATATATCAATAGCGGTCTGCACGGTTTGTGCTTTTTGCTCATTAACTGCTTCTCTTCTCTTCTCTTCTCTTCTCTTCTCTTCTCTTCTCTTCTCTTCTCTTCTCTTCTCTTCTCTTCTCAGACCACCTAAATAAAGCTTTTTCAAGTGATAATATGCGTATCAACTAGGCAACTCTCTATTGTTCTGCAGCAAATTCAGTCTATAGTGTAACACACATTTGAGATAAGATACACAAAAACTGTTTTAAAGCGCTCAAAACAATAGCCGAGTCGCTTCAAATTTACCATGTTCCCCACATTGAAATTTTAAAACTTAGGAAAGCTTTCATGAAAAGCCAGATATAATAAAACACAAAAAACCTAACTTATAACTTTTTTAGGTTATGGTAAACGTTTTTGTTTTAACCAATGAGATTGACGGTTTAAACAATATCACAATTAGAATCTTTCTGTATTTCTTGCCGTTTTCTTGCTTAGTGCCTCCGTACAGACTAGGGGAAATAGTTGTTCATTGCTAACTGTGATCGATAACTAAAACTTATCGACAAGGAAAGTCACTTTGCCGTTGCCAAATTCAAATGAACCCAGTTTGTTATCGACAGCTCCTTTTTTCGAGTGTGTGGTCTACTCATCGACAATTTTTAGCAATTGATAACAACTAGTTATCGGCGAAAAACTATTCCCTAATCTGTACTGGACGTGGAGACCTTTAGTTCTTACTCGGACCCTTACTAAATATTTTCAGAAATATGAATCCCTCCTTACGTGTATATTGAACACGAGACGTCTGTCTGCGTATGTCTGCGTCTGTCTGTAATAGATTATAGTGGGTATGGATAACACTCAGTGGAGCTGATAGTTTCTCATTTTCTTTTCTATTGTACTTTTGTATTGTATTGTATTTTTTTAGTTAACTCGGTGTATAAAGAATGCCATGAAACAGGTTAGACTAATATACACTGATTCTATTGCCTTCCCATCTGTTTATTTGATAAATATTACTCTCCTGCAGGTTTTGTTTCACGCCTTATGTATATTTACTTACTAAAAGAAACGTTGTCAATATTGAACCTCACTCTACTTTTTATTTTCCAAGACAAACAGAGCAAGTTTATATTGCCCGTCTACCCACACTAGCATGCAAGTACATGGCAAACAAACGAATCGAGTAGAGTCAAAGATGAGGCAAGCCCTTTTCTTAGTATTTCAATCCTATTTTAATCCCTCTTATGAGTTTTAGAGCTACAATATAGAAATACATGGATTAGACGGTCCAAATCTAGACGCCAGAGCCCGCATTTGTTCGAATTAGCGGGTTAAAGCTAACACAGGGCTAAAATCAATAGTTTTCTTTAGGTTTAACCATGCTCAGGAGTTCAGAGAAAACGATTCTACTAATAGCAACTACAGCATTTCTGTGTTCTTGAACATTCTTCACTAAGCCTTTTGTTAAAAGCCTTTCTAGCAATTCAGTGGTAATCCAAGGCACGAATTACTTCCATCCCTCAATGGAAATCCTTTAATGTTTTCATTTTATGAAATTTCTTGTTTTACGGAGATGATTTTTAAGACAACAATAACTATTTTTTAGCGCCAGATTTTGGTTATGCGATACAACTTTTAATAAACGATCTATATGTTCTCATTCGCTCACAACCGAATATAAAACATTTATTATAGATCACTAAACAGACTTACAGGAGTGTGTCCACACGACAGATCGTGCCAACTAAAACAATGTAAACAGGCAAACAAATTAATACCCAATGATTTAGAAACTGACAAATATAGAGATCCCAGATTATCTTTCACGTAGCCGTCTTTTGCTTTGTCGGATTTCCACCTCCCGTACCTCTTAAAAAACCTATCGGCGACTTTGGCGTTAGCAGTGGCAGATGCCCCGCTCGCTCGAAAACTATACGCCCATATTCTTGTTTGGCGAAGCCGATGCGTCGGTGCTCTCGAGTGAGCTCAAAACAATCTCGCGAGATCTGATGTATGATAAGGGACTAGAGTCGCGAAACTTATACACACCCGGTAGGTTCAGAAACTTCGGGGGAAACTTCGGAATCCTCAGAAAACTCACCAAGCGCAAAGTACCTTAACGTTAGCTTCACAGGGCATGTACTTTTCCACGTCCTAGCAATGGCCACCCAAGCGCCGTCAATGTAGATATCTATCTACTTGCTATGTTCAATGAAAACGTACATGAAATTGAACTAACTCGCTAAAATGCAGAAAACCAACACAGCACAAAACACTAAGCGTTAGCACCCTTAAGGAGGCTGGCCTACGTTCGGGAAATACTGACCTATCTAACTTTAAACCGCTTTTATTCCTACCACAGTTCTCATAGAGCTCTGTTGAACCATTTCCCTGAGCAACTCCTCTCTTAATGAGTTTTTATTGGATGTTGGCTTAATGAAGATTGATGCTTATGCGGCCACACACCGGTGACGCAGCGCAATTGTTATTGCGCATTTTCTCGATATATGACCATTTGAAACAAACTATCGTACACAACAGCTTGAGCTTGTAGCTGAACTAAGAAAGACAACGTTTTCGAGAAAACAACAGCTGAATATTTTGATTTCGGAAAGCTGTACGCAGACAGACGTCTCGTGTTGAGACTGACTTTGTTATTCTTCCAAAAGAACAATTCCTCGAGTACATCGTTGTGAAGCCCGATAATCATCATCATCATCGTTCGGCCCTTCCGGTCGAGATGTCTAGTACAAACTCACTCCACACCTTCCGGTCTAGCATTGCGTTAGCAGGATTTGCCTTGTTAATTGCTGAATCTCTTGCAATAACATCTGGGAATGTCATTTTCCTTGAGTGGACAGGGCCGCATGGTTTCTACAAAATGAGAGATTGAATGATCTCGCCTTTAATACGTGCGTTACACGTACGTCGATCTGGATTCTATATATCTAGTCCTTAAGCCCAGTCAAATTGCCTAAGATTGGGGACATTGACATAATGTGGTCTGTCACGGTAGCGCAATCGTGAGCCGTGACGCGTATGGAGCTTGATCGAGGAGACACATCCTCGGGGACTCAAGGCGTCAGGGGGATGCATGGGGGAAGAGGGAAAGGGGAGGGGAGACCGAGAGAAAAGGGAGGCACGCCCTTGGTAAATTGTGCTTTTGGTCGAGGATAGCAGGTCGAGAGTCGAGAGTACAATGTCGAGAGTAGGAGAAAATATATACAAACTAGCGGTTTTTGCCAAAGGTGAATTGCCGTGCAATAAGGAGTATGAAATATGAAAACGAAAGTACGAGAAGCATAAAAGATTTTACAAATTTATTTCTCTTTTATGGAAATAACTCAATTTTTAATGTTGAAAACAAGCAAACCAAATATATTGGTCAATCCAAATAGCTTACTGATGAATCAAACCTCATATTATAACGTAAGTCTATGGAACAGTTCAAGTACATCTATTCATGGTCGAACGAACCGAATAAACTTAATTGAACACACATAGCAGAGTACATCCCTGTATACCCATGCATACCCTATATACCCATGCATACCCTGTATACTGATGCTTACCCTGTATACCCATGCATACCCTGCACACTCATGCATACCCTGTACACCCATGCATACCCTGTACACTCATGCATACCCTGTACACCCATGCATACCTTGTACACCCATGCATACCCTGTACACCCATGTATACCCTTCATACCAATGCATACCCTGTACACCCATGTACACCCTGTATACCAATGCATACCCATGCTTACCCTGTATACCCATGCATACACCCATGCATACCCTGTATACCAATGCATACCCTGTACACCCATGCATACCCTGTACACCCATTGATACCCTGTACACCCACACATACCCTGTACACCCACTCATACCCTGTATACCCATGCATACCCTGTATACCAGTACATCCCTGTATACCCATGCATACCCTGTATACCCATGCATACCCTGTATACTGATGCTTACCCTGTATACCCATGCATACCCTGCACACTCATGCATACCCTGTACACCCATGCATACCCTGTACAGCCATGCATACCCTGTACACCCATGCATACCTTGTACACCAATGCATACCCTGTACACCCATGTATACCCTTCATGCCCATGCATACCCTGTACACCCATGTACACCCTGTATACCAATGCATACCCATGCTTACCCTGTATACCCATGCATACCCTGTATACCCATGCATACCCTGTATACTGATGCTTACCCTGTATACCCATGCATACCCTGTATACCAATGCATACCCTGCATACCCTGTATACCTATGCATACCCTGTATACCCATTCATACCCTGTGCACCAATAAATCCCTGTATACCGATGCATACACTGTATACCCACTCATACCCTGTATACCCATGCATACCCTGTACACCCGTGCATACCCTGTACACCCATGCATACCCTGTATACCAATGCATACCCCGTACACCCATGCATACCCTGTACACCCACACATACCCTGTACACCCACTCATACCCTGTATACCCATGCATACCCTGTATACCAGTACATCCCTGCATACCCATGCATACCCTGTATACCCATGCATACCCTGTGTACTGATGCTTACCCTGTATACCCATGCATACCCTGCACACTCATGCATACCCTGTACACCCATGCATACCCTGTACACCCATGCATACCCTGTACACCCATGCATACCTTGTACACCCATGCATACCCTGTACACCCATGTATACCCTTCATGCCCATGCATACCCTGTACACCCATGTACACCCTGTATACCAATGCATACCCATGCTTACCCTGTATACCCATGCATACCCTGTACACCCATGCATACCCCGTACACCCATGCATACCCTGTATACCAATGCATACCCCGTACACCCATGCATACCCTGTACACCCACACATACCCTGTACACCCACGCATACCCTGTATACCCATGCATACCTTGTATACCAGTACATCCCTGTATACCCATGCATACCCTGTATACCCATGCATACCCTGTATACCCATGCATACCCTGTATACTGATGCTTACCCTGTATACCCATGCATACCCTGTACACCCATGCATACCCTGTGCACCAAGGAATACCCTGTATACCGATGCATACACTGTATACCCACTCATACCCTGTACACCCATGCATACCCTGTACACTTACACAAGAGTTAACTGTTATTTAGTCGATGCTGCCACAATAATGCCTAATCCATACGAACTCTGGAATGCCAGAAATGCACTGATGATTGGCACTGCCATTGTCAAAAAAAACCTATATAAATCAGGCAAGAATTTCAACATTTTTACATATGGCTGAAAACTTTGGTGTATAGGAATTGAAATAGAGAATAAATAATCGCCATATAATTTCTCCTTTTAGCCGGTGTAATATGCGCGAATGTCTCCCCATTTTAAAGTGTCCCCCTATGGTTTTACGCATGCGTAAACGTTATTGCGCATGCGTTTACACACACACTATGATAAACTGTCCCCCATTGATCGCTCGATGGAAGTTTCTTGCATATGATCGAAATTCCTACAAAATTAGTGTAATTATACCATTTCGGAACGAGGTATCCTGTATTCTAGGATTGAATTGGAAACTTACTGTATTCTTATGGCTAGGGGTTAGTATTTGCCATACTTTTTATATTTATTTGTAATTGAGTTAAGCTAACGTTTACATGCTTAATGTATTAATTTTTAAAATCTGAAAAACTTTCGCTCTTCGAGAGTGACAGCCTGTTCGCTCTAATTCCAATATTTAAAAATCAATCAATAAATAAACACTTAGAACTATATATTTTTTTTAAATATTAGAAGCTAAATCAAACTAAAAGGCCAATGTCTTACCCAATTAATTAAGCGTCAATAAAATCATGTAAGCTTAATGTTGTACATTGTCTCTGCACTAGTTGTGTTATCCAATTCTTTTTTCCTTTTAAATAGACTCTTTGTCTTTTTTCTACTTTTCTTCTTTTTTCTTTAGTATACCACAGACAGTCCCATTTCACCATATACACAGGGGACACTTTGTCATGACTTTGAATGGTCTATGATAGACTGTCCCCCTTCACAATATACACAGGGGACACTTTGTCATGAGTATGAATGGTCTATGATGGACAGTCCCCCTTCACAATATACACAGGGGACACTTTATCATGACTATGAATGGTGTATGAGAGACAGTCCCCCTTCACAATATACACAGGGGACACTTTGTCATGAGTAGGAATGGTCTATGATAGACAGTCCCCCTTCACAATATACACAGGGGACACTTTGTCATGAGTATGAATGGTCTATGATAGACAGTCCCCCTTCACAATATACACAGGGGACACTTTGTCATGAGTATGAATGGTCTATGACAGACTGTCCCTTTTCACAATATACACAGGGGACACTTTGGCATGAGTATGAATGGTCTATGATAGACTGTCCCCCTTCACAGTATACACAGGGGACACTTTGTCATGAGTATGAATGGTCTATGATAGACTGTCCCCCTTCACAATATACACAGGGGACACTTTGGCATGAGTATGAATGGTCTATGATAGACTGTCCCCCTTCACAATATACACAGGGGACACTTTGTCATGACTATATATGAATGGTCTATGATAGACAGTCCCCCTTTACAATATACACAGGGGACACTTTGTCATGAGTATGAATGATCTATGATGGACTGACCCCCTCACAATATACACAGGGGACACTTTGTCATGAGTATGAATGGTCTATGAGAGACTGTCCCCCTTCACAATATACACAGGGGACACTTTGTCATGAGTATGAATGGTCTATGATAGACAGTCCCCCTTCACAATATACATTATTATATGACTCGAGGCTGCCATGTAAATTTTAAGTTACCAAAACCAAGAACAAATTTTCTTAAAAAGAGCCTTGCTTACAGTGGAGTTGTTTCTTGGAATTCTTTACCTATAAGGCATAAAGAATGTTCTACTCTACCCCATTTTAAAAATCTTATTAATAATTAACTAATTAATTAATCTTGAATCTATTCTTCTTGTATTTTACTATACATTTTATATTTATTGTATATTTTTGAACCCACGGCTCTCTGGAAGAGCATTTTTTTTTGTAAATGAAGAGACTCCGTGTTTAAATAAAGTTACCTTACCTTATACGCAGGGGACACTTTGTCATGAGTATGAATGGTCTATGATAGACAGTCCCCCTTCACAATATAGACAGGAGACACTTTGTCATGAGTATGAATGGTCTATGAGAGACTGTCCCCTTTCACAATATACACAGGGGACACTTTGTCATGAGTATGAATGGTCTATGTTAGACAGTCCCCCTTCACAATATAATCTGGAGACACTTTGTCATGACTATGAATGGTCTATGATAGACAGTCCCCCTCTACAATATACACAGGGGACACTTTATCATGAGTATGAATGGTCTATGATAGACAGTCTCCCTCTACAATATACACAGGGGAATTCGTCCAGGTGGGGGGGGGGGGGGGGTCAAATTTGACACTTAGGGGGGTAGGGTAGGTCAAATCTACCTAAAAAAATTTATAATGCATAATAATGATCATGTAGGATTAGGGACAATCTGGATGAGCCAGAATGAGCCTCAATTGAAATTGAAACAAATTAAAAAGTTAATCAAACAGAGAATAAGTGATATCGAAATCCAAAATTGGTGGAGCAACATCCATAACGATATAAGAAAAGATAGCAGACAAAAAAACAAACTAAGAATATTCCGTCAATTCAAAAGAAAGTATGTTTTTGAAGACTATCTAAGTCACGTCACCAACACTAAGCACAGAGTGGCTTTCACAAAATTACGAATTAGTAATCATAGACTTGAAGTAGAAATGGGACGGTATAGAAGGCCGTACCTGATTTATGAACAAAGGATTTGCCCAGTATGCAATATGGGAATAGAATCGGAAAAGCATTTTCTTATCTGGTGTCCACTTTATGACACCAACAGAAAAGAATTAGCAGAACTTATTCAAAAAAATACTAATATTAATATCAACAACATGAACACTGATAATCGTTTTTTATTTCTGATGAATCCCAGAACAAGCTTTCTACAAAAAAACTGCTTCAGCACATGTATATAAATGCATGCTGATACGAGAAAGGAAATTAGAGACTTAAAATTATAGAGAAATTTAACTTATTTGGATTTCACCTATGTACTTTAAGTATACAGTGCCAAATAAAACGTTGTTGTTGTTGTTGTTGTTAATGCAGACAACACCAATCACACTGTGCAAAACATACCAAAAGTTTGCTGTTGGATCTCTTTGTTAAGTCTAGCTATGGATCCATCCAAGATTCGATCAGGGGAGGCTAAATATTTCACTTTGGGGGGTAGGGTAAGTCAAATTTACCTAAAATAATCAAAAATGCAGACAACACTACCCGGACAGTGAAAAATACACCAAAAGTTTGCTTTTAGATCTGTTTGTTAATTCTAGCTATGACGCCATCCAATTTTTTATCAGGGGGGTTCAGTATCACACTTATGGGGGGTAGGGTAAGTCAAATTTACCTAGGCTAAAACAATCTAAAATGGAGACAACACCACCCAGACAGTACGAACAAACATACCAAAAGTTTGCTATTGGATCTGTTTGTTAATTCTAGCTATGGCACCGTCCAATATTCTCTCAGGGGGGTCTCTCTGGGGGGAGCTAAATGGTGCAGGGTGTAGGGTAAGTCAAATTTATCTCATAATTTAAAATGCAAACAAAACTACCCAGACAGTACGAAACATACCCGAATTTTGCTATTAGATCTGTTTGTTAGTTCTAGTTATGGTTACACCCAGTCTATTGGAGGAGGGAGGGGTATCACACTTATGGGGGGGTAGGGCAAGTCAGATTTACCTAAAACAACTTAAAATGCAGAAAAATTAGCGTCGCACTCGGCTATGCCTCATGCCGCTCTTACGTTTGTTAAAGGTTCTTTATATTTTCTCTCGTGCATCTATCACGCCGTGGCTTTCTGTAGTCTAATTGATAAATATATAGGTAGAAAAATGTGAAGGACCTTGTTTAACATCGATAGTATCTTTAGCTGAGCTAATATATTAGATCTGTTTGTTAATTCTAGCTATGATAACGCCTAACATTCTAACAGGGTGTAAAATGTTCACTCAGAGGGGTAGGGTTGGTCAAATCTATCTGATAAGATAATAGCCCACTTTCAATATATGGTTGAGTTGCCGCACACAAAAGAATCAGTGCACGACCAAACAAATGTTCAGTTGCTCACCACTAAGCAATATTCCCAGAGCCTCGAACTGATTGTTTTGTGCCGTAGCAACTCAAACATATATGTCGAAAGTGGACTATTCAAAACACAGAAAATATTATCCGGACAGCCCCAGGCATGCCAGAATGTTTTATTAGATCTCTTAGCTCCTGCTTATGTGGCAAAAAGTTGTCTCGGCTAACCAAGACAGCCCTGCCCCGAGTTACCCTGGGCGACATGAGTTTTCGTATATTTGTCCTTCGACTGGTTTACATGGAGAATTTAACTCATAACTCGCAAATTTAGCTAAAAACATGAAATACAGGTAATTGTAACGAGAAAGTGTCAAAAGGTACCAGCAGATTAATTAATGAAGAGATCGGCTGATTAATATTTGGTACAGATCTCCCAAAATATTCTATGTTCTACATGTATGTTAAAGGTCTCCAAGACAGTTTTCAGTTCTATGAGTAAAGCCAAAAGAGCATAGATAAGAGAGGGAAATGTGTTAATGGGGCGTGTGCCATGATGATTCCCATATGTGCTATTTTTAGTAACCGGATGCAGTTTAATTTTCATCTTACCCTACTCCCATGCGTCCAAAATTTGAATGAGTGGAATTTGCCAATTTGAGCTTCATGAAATCACACAATCGATACTAAATTTATTCTAGATCCCACGAAAAAGCCATCTAATGTCCTATTAATAACATACATAAAAAAGATTTTCTCATGGAAATGAGCGAAAATGTTGGAGTAACTCTAAGCAAGCATTCGATAACGTGTGATGCGTCAGTAGCGCGTGCATTTCCTCTAAAATTTCTTTTAAAAACACAAAATCCTCAATGTTTTTGCCTCTTTTTTCCATCAAAATCATTCGTTGGTTAGCAAAACGTACACAACACACTTTTGATGCTAGATAATATGAACAACAGCAGAACTACAGTAATAAAACTTTGATTGAACGCTGTTTTTGAAAACACAAATCTGCACAAATCGGTTCTCTGGGCCCGGAAGTGTCAAATTATGACGCACGGGAGTAGGGTAAGATGAAAATTAAACTGCATCCTGTTACTAAAAATAGCACAGATGGTAATCACGGCGCGCATCCCATTAACAAGTTTCCCTCTCTTATTTATGCTCTCTTGATAAAGCTCTGGTGAGCTTAAAATAAATAAAATAAATAAATCTAAATATCTAGTTTATTCTAACCCATTGCAGTGTAACGGCTGAATTACAGGTTGATGCGCCTAAATCATAACACATAGCTAATACTTGTACAATGTACAATTGACTAATGACTAATGACTAATGACTAATATACAGATATTTAAGTGAAAACTATTATTATCACTTGCGTGATAATACGACTGTAAATGCAAATGCATATAGATATAGTATAAATAGACATTGCTGGATTAATTGAGGCAAAAAGGTTGATATTTAACAGTTACAAAGTTTTTAAAGCGTTCAGTTTTAACTAATGCAGGGCATTCAGTTCTGCCAGAGTGTAACGACATTGAGGAAGTGCTTTGAATCACTCTATCATGTCAATGTGCAGCTTCACACTGACAAGGCCTCTGCTTTGAAGCTAGATATTAATTTTTCAAGATTTTTCAAAAAATCCCTAAAACAAACTTTCTTCGTAATTTTTGCTTGATATTTGTAAAGAATTATTACCAGAGCCTCGTTCTCGATGGCGAGTCTGACGTCATATTAAGAACATGATCTAGCTATGGCAGACAAGATTTTGACGATTATTAGACAAAATGTAGATGCAAAAGTTTATTCTTTGAAACCAATGTTTGATAGCAAGAGACCATAATACTTAGAGAGCAAATCTCAATATTGATGTCTGTGCGATGTTCGTGGCGGCTAAGGCTATTTTTATTAACTTCGCCATCGCGCGCGCAAGGCTCTCAAACAATAAAATTAGATTTTTGACGTGCGCGCGGATGGGACTGTTTGCTTTCGGCATTTGAATTCTATTGTTAAAGAGCCTTGCGCGTGCGATGGCGAAATTACTAAAAATAGCCTTAGTCGCCACGAACATCGCACAGACATCAATACTGAGATTCCCTCTCTTAGTATTATGGTCTCTTGTTGATAGTGAACTTTATAGCCTATTGAGCTTATAACATACAGCAAACACGTTAAGAATTTCATAAGACTAGCATTTTAATAATGCAGTACTCTTGGGTAAGCTCAGTGCAGGTGATATGGTGGCACTTGACACACTGTACCATTTCAGTCTGTTATCAAAACTATGTAACCATGCTGCTCGAATGAAAGCTCAATCTTCAACTGTAGGCTTCCTAAAAGATTAGCTCAGCTAAAGAAACTATCGATGTTAAACAAGGTCCTTCACATTTTTCTACCTATATATTATCAGTTAGACTACAGAAAGCCACGCGCTCGCGGCGTGATAGGTGCACGAGAGAAAATATAAAGAATCCTTAACAAACGTAAGAGCGGCAGGAGGCATAGCCGAGTGCGATGCTAATTTATCTGCATTTTAAGTTGTTTTAGGTAAATCTGACTTGCCCTACCCCCCCCCCATAAGTGTGATACTCCTCCCCCCCTCTGATAGACTGTTGGGTGGAACCATGACTAGAACTAAGAAACAGATCTAATAGCAAAATTCTGGTATGTTTCGTACTGTCTGGGTAGTTTTGTCTGCATTTTAAATTATGAGGTAAATTTGACTTACCCTAAACCCCCTAAGTGCACCATTGAGCTCCCCCAGAGAGACCCCCCTGAGAGAATATTGGACGGTGCCATAGCTAGAATTAACAAACAGATCCAATAGCAAACTTTTGGTATGTTTCGTACTGTCTGGGTGGTGTTGTCTCCATTTTAGATTGTTTTAGCCTAGGTAAATTTGACTTACCCTACCCCCCATAAGTGTGATACTGAACCCCTCTGATAAAAAATTGGATGGCGTCATAGCTAGAATTATTATATACCCTTGTCCATACGCCCGCTCTGATTGGCTAAAAGCTGTGCTTTATCAGAGAACGGAGCACAGCTCTGATGTCAGCAGCACGAGCTCGACCGCGCGCACCTTTTGAATTTTTGTACGGAGAAAATCGAACATTTTCCCTTGAATATTTACTTCAAAATATATAATAAAACAAATAGAACATCTTTTTCCGTGCTCCGATCAGTAATACAGCACTTAGGAAGTGCCGAAAGCACTCAAGAAGTGTCCTTACACTTCTTTCATGCTTTTGTCACTTCCTGCGTGCTGTATTGTAGAAATAGAAAACGAGGCAGCGTGCTATGTTGAGTTATAGAAGCACGCAGGAATTGTAAGAAGACGAAAGAAGTGTTAGGAGAAGCATGAGGCGTAGCGGAGTGCTTCTCAACACTTCTCGAGTCTTCTTACAATTCCCAAGTGCTTCTATAACTCAACATAGCACTGCTGCCGAGTTTTCTATTTCTTTTATAAAATACAATTGAAGTTTTATTTTCTTTTTTCGTTGGAGAAAGTTTGAAAATGTGCGCGCGCGTGCTGTGTGTTCTCATTTGGCCAGTCAGAGCGCGCGTTATATCATAGTTATTTTATAATACTGAACGGAAAACTGAACACGGAAAAAGCTGTTCTATTTGTTAATTAACAAACAGATCTAAAAGCAAACTTTTGGTATATTTTTCACTGTCCGGGTATTGTTGTCTGCATTTTTGATTATTTTAGGTAAATTTGACTTACCCTACCCCCCAAAGTGAAATATTTAGCCCCCCCATGATCGAATCTTGGATGGCTCCATAGCTAGACTTAACAATGATATCCAACAGCAAACTTTTGGTATGTTTTGCACAGTGTGGGTGGTGTTGTCTGCATTATAATTTTTTTTAGGTAGATTTGACCTACCGGTACCCTACCCTCCTAAGTGTCAAATTTGACCCCCCCCTGGACGAATTCAGGTGGGATCCATAGCTTAAATTAATCAGCACATCAAATACTACAACTGTGCCAAATTTGGTGCTTTTACCTCAAAGTGAACAATTAGGCCATTTTTCTGCACCATATTGCTGGACTATAACGCCTCGTGCAGTATTTAAAATTTCTCGTTCATTGTTAGCAAACTCTTGAAGGTAAATCCCGATAATTCACTCGCTGAGTGTGTTAAGCTCTAAATAATTTATTTATAAAGTGCAGATCAACCATATGGTTTTCAAATATGCACTACCTGTACTAATGGCTTTCATGATTTTAACGGCAAAATTCTTTTTTGGATCTTTTCCAACAAGAGTACTGCATTCTTCCTGTGTGCGGGAGATTGGCCAGTCAAGAACTGTTCAAATAAAATAAAATATCAACAAACTGAAAACAAATACATGTTTAGGATAAACTGAGACAGAGTGTACTCACTTGAAAAATCTCTAATCTCCTTTTTGCTACATTTACACCAAAGGCAAAAGTAATTTGAACATGGGGGGTTGATGCCCATCAGCAAAGCCATAAATTTCCAGTTGGCACACACTATCCTAGAAACATTCCAATAACATAGTATATTTTAATATTACAATACATGTAATATTATAATAAATATAACATTCTATGTAACTTGTAAAGTTGTTATAATTGTAAATAAAGCCTTATTTCACGGTTTTTTTCAAGATCAAAAAAACCGTGAAATATTAAGGCTTTATTTACAATTATAACAACTTTACAAGTTACATAGAATGTTATATTAATGTATTCTGTAATATTATTCGCCAAAAGTCGTATTTTAGACCCCATGCATTTACGTGTATTTGCAACTGTTTAATGTTGTCAGATAATGAGCTTGGGCTGCCTGTGCTTTAATATATCGTCTTCTCATCTTGCTTCGATTGAGCACACAATGGCGATGAAAAACTCATAAAAGAACATTGTCTTTCCTGAGAAATATCACTAAACAGTTCATGGCCTTGCTGAATACTTCCACAAATACAAAGCAGGATTCACAGTGGATTCCCGGGGTATGATAAATCTGAATAACAATGACAACTAAGCTAGAAAACAAAGACTCCAACTTGATCGTGAAAACGTGTCGTCATTCCAAGCATATTTTGATGACGTCACAAATTATAGTTCACTCCACATGTCTACATCCACACATGCATGTCTACATGCTCTATAAACATCCCGCACACGACACACAGGAATCCCACTGCAAGATTAGTGTTGCTGCTCGCTTCGCTCGCAGCAATAAAATTCAGTGTTAATGATAATAATTAACTTACAGTTTAGTTCGTTAACCGGATTTTCGATTGTTTTTGTGAGCTTTCATACTAAAGCATCACCTTCAGAAACAGTTTTTTTATTATTATCATGAATGCCCCAACCTGCAAAGATCTACCTGACCTTCAATGATACATGTAGTTTTGCAATACATTATTATAAAATTACCACTTAATTCTATATGTCTCCCCATTGTACAGCAGTCCTTCACTGCTCAAGAGCTTCATTTCTTAAAACACACAGCCTAGGCACTCTGCCATGGAGTCTTGAGCCTCTCCACCTAAAGTTCAATAAATAAATATACATGCATATGCCTGGTAAAATTTAAAATTGTCAAGTGTGTAAATGTATAAATTTGAACCTCCATGGTGAAATTTACACATGTCCAGTACCTATCTACTAAATGTTCCTCTTTATGGACCAAATCTGAAACTTTACCCTAAGTTTTACTTGATAAATGTCACAAATGAACCATTAGGTATAATACCTAATGGTTCATTTGTGACATTTATCAGGTAAAACTAGCTAGACCTCTGAGGAAAAGGATGTCCATGAAATTTTTGAGATGTGCTTTAGTTTCTGAAAGTCTTATCATTCCTCAATTGTTCGAAGACCGCATGCAGAAAATGAGTTTGGGATACTTATGGTCTTACTTTACCTAGATGCAAATACTTGGCTATGGGCGAGGCACCCATTACCACTGTTTATACACAGGCGGCTCTTTTGCTTTGATTTGAAAAACTTGTGTTCATTAATTTACAACATAAACAGGTTTCCAGTCAGTTCAATTCACAACAGAAATGTTTTAACAGCTCCCTGGAATTTTTTTCATATAATCTCTTTTGAAAACCACATGTTTTTGACTGACCCAACTAGTACTGTTCATGTACAAGCAGCAAGTAGCCCAAGACTGCATTGAACTATAGACACAAAATGTTGCATTCACTCACGACAGGCTACCCACAAAGGAGCTTCTTTAATTGCTGGTAACCCAAGTAAATGCAACACCTTGGCAAGCTGTCATTAAAAGTTTTGTTAGTACAATTTGAGTCAAAACAGAGCAGACAATGGCTCCAGAGATATCAGTATCAATGCATGAGATGAAAAATCCTTTAGTTGCTTGTTTGCCTATTGAAGTTGTAATATTTTAAAATAAGAATACAATCTAATTTAAGTATTTTCCTTTGGCATGAAAGAAAAATGACTATTTAGTTTGTATTAGTTGTTTTTGAAAAGAACAAAAGAGTCAGGGAGTTTACTACTAATTATTAGTTAGCCTATTCTTTCACAGTGAAGGAAAACCACTGTATTGCCTAAGCACTAATTGGGGAACAATATTCTAATATCAGTATGGCTTGCATACAAATCTCAGCTCATTAGTTTTTTTTTAATTCCTGAGGTGGGAAAACTGCATGATGCAGAAGCACATACTCAAAACAAGGCAGAAAACAAACAAACCACCATTTAATTAAGTTTCTCATTAAGTGATTTCACTATGAACCAAAAAGCCATGAAAAACACATGAATTTTTCATGGGAAAACAATGGGATATTCACATGTTTTTCATGTCATTTTAAGGGCTTTTTAATGGTCAAATACACTTGGTTATGCCATGAAAAAGCACTGAAAAAGCCATGGAAAAAGCCATGAATACTTGTCACTTTAAGGGCCCATGAAAATGGTGAATGATGTCTCCCAAACCATGAAAAACCCATGAAATGTCAGCCTTCTGATTTCATGGTGCTTTTCATGGCCTTTGAAAAACCCATGAACCAGAAATTCATGGCATGTTTTTCATGGGTTTGCCAAATTAATGGGTCATGATTTTCCCAGGAATACGTTAAGTATTCATGGGCCATGAAAAAAATATATATGTTTCATGGTATTTTCATGCTATTTTTAAGTTGTTAGGAAACCTTTTTCATGGGTTCAACCAGAAATCATGGCTCATGAATTTTCCTAGTAGTCTCTTCTTCACGTTTTGTATTTTCATGGTTATTTCATGTGATTTTCACATCACACAAAAGATTTTTTAGTGTAAAAACGGCTGGAAATATGGATGTGAAAAGATACCTAAATTAGCTATTAGTTATTTAACAAGCAGGAAAAAATCATTTATTTAATAATATATTAGTATTAAGAAGAATTATGAGACAAAAATTGAATTTTATTAATAATTGTTAATAATAAGTAGTTATTACATGATCAGGCTTAGAAATATACAATATAAAAACAAACCTACATTAATGAACATCATCAAAAGCTTTTGCCAAACTACCATACTTTTTCTTCAAGACAAGCTTTACATATTCATCTGTTGATCAAAGCATTTCAAAAAAATTAGAGTCATCTAGTAAGTTATTTGTTCGATACAATTGTACTTTTATAGCACAGAGTTTCAGCTAGCATATGCCGAATAGCGATTAACAAAATATGAATGAACTTAACTTATATTAACTATTTAATAAGTTGAACACTTCAAGCTTTTGCAGAGTATCATTTTTTGAACTTTGTACTGCTTCAAATACTCCCTAAAATGAGTCACTGTGTCAAATACATCTAGCTGATAAAAATGAGTTGTATTCTCGAGTCAGAGGCTAAAGGGATGATTGTAAAGTTCATAAAAGAGTCTTGTCCTTACCGTGAATGTTTACGTTCAGCGTGAAAGCAGTTCATCTGGAATGTATTTTTGTTCATAGTCTTCGAGAACAGTCACCTCATCATTCCGTGAACAGCGCTACTACTGCCCGGAATTACTCATCTCTATCAAGCCAGCAGGCTATTCCAGTAGTTTACAAGGCCTCCAGGATAGTTCATTTCACATATAAAAGCAATACTACAGCTAAAAAGTAAAGTAAATCAAGAACTCACAACGAAGACCGTTAAAAAGTGACCAGTATCAAATTTAGGCGCCTTTTCGTGGTTTGTTTACAAATGGTGATCGTATTTCAGTGAACAATAGACTCGTGACCATATTAGGAATGAGCACGTGCACCCATGATTCTTTGCTCCAAAACACATGAGAATGTCACCAACTAAACGATCGTTCGAAGGAAAAGTCAGCGAAAACAAATGCAATTCTAGCCATATTTGTCTATGTACTGAGTGAAAAGGTACAAGAATCAAATCTGGAGAAAAAGTAGTGCGCTTTTTTAAAGTTTTTGGCAGCTACGATACGAAGTCGCCAAGGTTTTCCTCTGATGAAGAAACCGTTGTAACCTTGGGTGACCATCAGATGATTCATAAATAAGCAAGAATCTCGTTCAAAAACTCATTTACTAGTAAGCTGTAGACTCTGATAGTAGTAATGAAGAAGAGCATCAAACTTAACAGCCCGATCGCGAGTATTAAAAGTTATCAATGCTGCAGGATCCAAAGTATTGCAAGCCTGGTTGTTTTGTGGTCTGAGCTAGAGGTAATTGTGACTATTCTTTAGGCAGTAAAATATATGTCTTCCCTGTTGGTAGCCTGAACAAAACAATCTTGATGTTTGGAGAATATGAAAGAGTGTTGTTTGAGAGTGTTCTCCCAAAAATTATTACTAGTAATATTTTGATCAGGTTATTATTACCAATTTGATGTACAAATAATACTACTTAATGGGTCAATTAACTAGAACTACAACACAGAAAACAGTTTTTGGCCTCTTTCATAAAATAACATTGCAACAAATTAAAATAAATAAAAGGTGACATGAGTGTGAATTCATTTTCAGTTATTTAATTGGTTCAGTTTATACAGATGCCTAATTTAACTGCATTGAACTCCAAATTGCAACAAATTTCTCAATGAATGAAGTTGGATGTCCTCTTTTAATAAATGAAGAAGGCTGCCTGCCAATTGTTGTGTAAGACCAAGTGAGCAAATGCACTAAGCTACACAGATGTCAGCTACACAGCTGAGTTAGACATCACCAAAACACATAATATAAACTATCTTATAAAACTAAGTATAGTGAGCATGAGACGTGCAGTTTGTCCTATAATATGCTTTTGATAATGAAGTGACATTGCAATAAAAGCTTATATTCAAGATTATATAATTAATTTTGTAGATCAAGATGACCTGTTCTATTTAACTAGGTGGCTAGCTCAATTAATGGGTCATGAAAATGTAGAAGACCAGGTTTTTATGGCATATTCATGACCCATGAAAACAGCTCTAGTTAGGTTGGCTCTTTTCATGGGTCATGAAAATTTAGAAGACCAGGTTTTTATGGCATATTCATGACCCATGAAAACAGCTCTAGTTAGGTTGGCTCTTTTCATGGGTCATGAAAATTTTGCAGAGGGGGTTCCATGGACCATGAATTTTAGGTATCCCAGAATTCAAGGAATATTAATGGCCCATGAAAAATGGCTCAAGCAAAACAGACTATTTTCATGGGCCATGGAATGTTAGCCTTCATCATTCATGGGAAATTCATGACCACATGCCAATGCCATGAAATTTGATTTTGCATATTTCATGGGCCCTTAAAATGTTTTCATGGGTTAATAACAGGAAATTCATGGCATTTTCATAAAACTGCATTTCATAGTGATGCTCTAATTTGCTTAATTATTACAGATATTTAAATCCTTGGAGACATATATACTTAAACTTTTGGTCTTAATTTTTTTGAATTTGCATAATGTAATGCGAGAGGCATGCTCAAAAAACTCATTCTGATACTTGATTTCGTGGCACCCTTCTTTAATTGTTTCATATACCAAAAGGATCATCGGTGCGAAATTTGGTGCTTGGATGCTATTTGTTATGATTTTTTCCCCAACAGAACAGACTATAGCACTTTATCATTTTTATACCAAATTATACATTTTTTATGATTGTCTGTTTAAGTTTGATTTATATATATGTATATTACAGCTACTATAAACTGCATATAATATATTTAAAAATAACATACATGTAGCTTATGATTCTAATGATTATAATTACAGAAATATGAATTTTGTGAAAATGTAATAGGAAATCATTGTGAAATAAGAATATAATATAATAAATTAACATACTGCATTTGAGAACAGACATGTGCTGTCCTGTTGAATGAAACTGATAATAATGTGTGTATGTATGTACATGCATGGGCTTGTTTTACCACCGCTTGTGATCAAATTGAAGGAGCGTACTGTTCAGTTTCAGGTCAGTGTGATTATTGTTTACAAATACATTTTATATAAGCCATAATTTTATACTTTTTTACAGAAAAAAGAACATTTTCAATATAAATCATTGTTCTCCTGTATAGAAAAAGTATCCTGTTAGTATATATACAAAAAGTATACTATTTTCATACAAGGAGTGCATTTATTTTGATTGTATACAAAAAGTATACTAATTTTTTCTGGAATAATGAATTCACATTTTGTATACAAATTGTATACTTTATATTGTATACTTTTTGTATACTATTTACTCTGTTTACATTGCCGAAATTGTACCCACAAAAAGTATACTTTTACTATACAAAATGTATACTCTACCCGATTGTTTATACAAGTGTAAACTATACTAAAAGTATACTCACTGAGTATACTTTTTGTAGGAAAAAGAATATACAAAAAGTAGACTATATTTCTGTAAGGGGAATGTATGAAAACAAGCTAGAAGGCATAAATAGTATCTTTTTGATTTAGCTGCTAAAACAACAGCATTACTTTGATGTGTAAAAATAATATTGCAAGTGAGCATATTTTCGATTAACACATGATTTGACCTGATTATAAAACAAGTGGATCTGTTCATCACAAACTAATGTATAGGTCCTGATTTTATTGTACCTGTTTCTTGAGTTATGTCTTCGTGTGTTGCCACTGCAGCCTTCAATTTTTTATTGGTGTCCTTCAGAATTTTTCTGGAGTCTTTTAGTTTTTGCTTAATTGAAATTATGTTATTTCTAAGTTGCCGATTTCGACTGGCATATTTCATGCAACCACGACATTTTTCGTTGTTCTCAGTCTGTGTAAAACCATCTTTATGCTATAAAAATCAAATGAAAACTATAATTATTATAAGCTTAAACTATTATTGCAGCTGTAATTACTTTAGCATATAAGATGACCTAATACATGTACATACAGTTAACTTTTGAGGTAAAGAATGAAGTTCGGCATGTGACAATTTAGTACATGTAGTCACATTTTGATTTTTTTTTGTAACGAACGACGGTCACGCTATAGTTTTTGTTTTCGATGTAGTCTCTAGCCGATCATTTCATCCTTTATCATTATTTCTGAGATAAAATTACTTACAGCAACTAAGCATTCTGAAGTTTCTTCTAACAACATTTCTTCAACAACCAACCCTCCCTCGGCGACATCTTCCGAGTCAGAAATTTCCTCGGTCGTGTCTTCAGACTGAACTTCCAGCGACTGCATTCGCTTCTTTGCATTTTTTAGGGTCTGGAGATAAACAAAAAGTTTTAATGAATAAATTACTTAGGCTCGATGATAGCTTATTTAGGCTATTAGCCTTACCACACGTCTTGCTCTTTTTCGGCTTGCTTCAGGGGTCGACATCTGCAAAGGTTTCTCATAAACACTAGGAATCGCAGAAATCCCAATTTCATCTCTTATAAGACTTCGATTAAATGGCAGACCTGTCGTTTCATCAATTAATACTAGTTGATGCTCAAAATCTTCTTTTTTAAAGTGCTTGGAGCAGAGAACTGAATGTTGTGATGGCTCCCATTTATCGCGTCTCTGTCTGACAAAGTTCATCCACTTCTTTCGCCTTTTTCGAGCTTCTGGCCTCTCATCGCCGTAAAACGGAATCAGAAATACTGATACGCCTGTTGACTTATCAGCGACATTCGAGCAGCCGGCTGCAACGCATCTTTTAGGCATAATTTTGATGTTAAAAAACTATACGCGTATATGTATTTCTTCAGTTGTCAGAAAAATTTCCGAGAAGTGAATTCCCCTGGTGACGTCACAACCTCATTTTTGGCTCCAGTCTTTTTCCTACTCGGCCATTATCAGGGAAAGCCGTAAACTATGCAATTTCACGTAACTTTGGCTGCTCAATGCAGGGAGGGAATTAGAGATAAGACTTTGTTCTTTTCAAAATTCGCTTTAAAAACTCACCAAAAATGCAGGATAGTTTCAACTGTCCAAGCATTATAGGCACTTTAAGAACGACAACTTGCCTATAGGAAATGCCTTCTCTTTTATACCAGTGATTCCAAATGAAATCCATGATCAAATCAATGCGTTATCTGATAACAAAGCATATGGACTTTATTCGTGTCCAGCAAAACTTCTTAAACTGGGAAGCTCATTGCTTAGTGAACCGTTGTCAATTATATTAAATACTTCACTTGAAACAGGAACATATCCAAACAAATTAAAAATTGCTAAAATAACTCCTATATTTAAAGAGAATGATGACAGTAACCCAGAAAACTATCGTCCAATCTCTCTATTATCTATATTCAATAAAATATTTGAAAAAATAATTTACATTCACCTCATGAGCTTCTTTGAGAAATATAATCTATTGTATGACTCACAATATGGTTTCCGTGGAAAACATAATACCCAGCATGCAATTATTGATATTATACACAAAATCCAAAAAAATATGGATCAAGGAAAATACACTTGCAGAATTTTTATAGACTTAAAAAAAGCATTTGATACTGTTAATCACGATATTCTTTTATGCAAACTTCATCATTATGGAATCAGAGGTATATTTAATGACTGGTTTAAATCATATTTATCGAATCGAAAACAAACAGTGTGCATTGACGGAGCTGTTTCGGATTATGAATTGGCGCCTTGTGGTGTCCCACAGGGATCTATTCTGGGACCATTACTTTTTCTCATTTACATTAATGATATCCAAAATTCCAGCAAAGTCTTCTCCTTCCACTTATTTGCTGACGACACTAGCATTCTTTACGAGCACAAAAATTTACAGCAGTTACAGAACGTCGTTAATCTTGAGCTCTTAAAATTGTGTGATTGGCTGCAAACCAATAAACTGTCGCTTAACGTAAAAAAATCCAATTATGTAATATTTCGACCCCGACAAAAATCCTTACCTTTCATTCCTGTTATCACCTTGCCTGACAATAACAATACTATCAAAGAACTTGAACAAAAAGATTGTATCAAGTATTTAGGGTTTTTTATAGATTCTGACCTATCCTGGAAACAACATATAAACTATATTTCACAAAAAGTAAGCAGATCTATAGGAATAATTGCAAAGTTGAGGCATTTCATCCCTCAGCAACCTCTTCTAACAATATTTAAGACTTTCTTAATTCTTATTTAAACTATGGTATTTGCACCTGGGGTCAAAGTGCTAAGACTCAATTAAATCGATTACTAGTACTTCAGAAAAGAGCCCTTCGACTAATCAATTTCTCTCATTCAAGAGAACATGCTGTCCCTTTTTTTATGAAATCAAGGTCTCTCCCATTGAGTTTTCTTTACTTCGAACGCATGTGTATCATGATGCACGATATCTATCACAATACTGCTCCTATCAACTTAAACAACTTATTTAAACTTACAAGCGAATCTAGGGTGTTCACCTCCCTAGCAACCACATTTATGTTTACCATCTTGATACTTTACCAACTATTTTAAATTACATGCATGTACTAATAATGATTACATACCGATTATCTCCAATACCCTTTCATAGTGGAATGCAGAGATGCCACCAGCAAGTAGCATCACAAACTGCATGAAGTTTGCCCCCATAAATTCCTTGACGGTCTTTATGAAGGCCCACCAACTGAATTCCGCCAATGGAGGTTTCAAGTTTAGGGATAGATTACACTTGATCAGTTCCCTTATGGAAGTGCCATCATATGAAAACAACTGGACACCATTTAAATAGGGTGGCATCCAAATACATTTCTCGTCTTCTTTTGGGATGACATCCCCATACCTATCAAGCTGATACAATAAAAACAAAATACATTTCAGAGATTAGCAGCCCTGCAGGGAAAACCAATGGTCAGATTAGAATGATATATTGGGAAATACCAAGTAATAGGGCTAATAAGTCTCGAAGAAACAAACGAAAATAAGAAAATCTGTTGTTGTTCTCGAGGTCAAGTTTCATAGTTTTACTGCAATTTGCGAACTGAGGGGGACCTAGGGGTTTGCGGGATTGACCATTTTTTGTGCGGTATTTTACAAAAAAAGTTGCGGTATTGTAGGATTCTCAAACCCTGCGGTATGCGGGATTCTCTTTTTTGAGTTGCAGTATTACAGGAAAAACGTTTTGAAATTGCGGTAATGCTGTATTTTTGGGCCCTATGAGATGCTGGATTTTGCTTCTGGTGCTCGATAGAAAATTTCATGGTTCAGTGATTATTGTTTTTGTGCGTGAGGTCCCTTGTAAGCAGTGTTTTCAAATTTTTCATGCGGGATTGCGAGATTGACCATTTTTTTCGTGCAGGATTGCGGTATTTTCGAATTTTTCCTGCTGGATTGTGGTATTTGTAACCCCCCTAAGCCCCCTCCGAACTCTGACCTTCAAACAATCCGTTAGAATTTCAGTGGTTTCGATCTCACTTCAAACAGACAACAAAAAAGCGTCAAGGAAACAAAATGGCATCATCTTGACAAGACAAGAACATTAAAGCTGAGTAGAAATCCAACAAGAAAACGTTTATATTCTTGGGTTGCATTGGACGTCATTGAAAAGATTCATGCTTTGAAAATATTTATGCTTTGTATTGATTACATAAAGTTTAGCCTGAAGTATGTTGCTTATGTACTTAATGTAAGTTTTCGTTTCCGAGTTATCAAATTTAAAACCTATGTCACGCAAAACTGGCACGCGTTTTCCTCGGTGGGTAAAACGATGAAATTGTTAGAAGTAAGCACACATTTGGCTTGTACTATGAATAAAACCATTGTTTATTGGGTGTCTGTAACAAAATTCATGATTAAGTTATTTTTTAATGATTTTGCCAATCATATTTATTGTCCGCCATGTTTGTGTACTAAAGTTGTACACCAATATGGGGGCTCCATACATTTCTTTGTAATGACTGAGATTGTGAAAGAGTTGAAATCTTTGCATCACATCTTTTGGGCTCAAGATTCCCTGGAGTTATAAAGTTTTTTCTCCTCTTTAAGAAGATGTGCTCTGATTTTACTCAGGGATGTAAGATCCGCTGTTATTTTGATGACCTGGGGTGACACCAACTGCGAAGTGCCAGACATATTTTCTTACTAAATATAGGTTAATATCTTCACAACAAAAGCTCATATTAATTTGAAAAAATAAAATAAAAGGGGTGAAGAAAAACAATATAGCCTTTCCTGTGTTTAAGCTTAAATGAAATTCGCTGTTGCAGTTTGGTTTTCAATGAAGGCTTGGCTTTAAATTAATTGCAAGTTTCATGATTATATGTATGTGGCTCCATGTTCTTTTTAGTACAATTACAGTACAGCCATGTTTGTCCCACTCTTGCATTCAGTCCCGTTTATGATGCTATATGTAGCACATCCGCGCAGCGCTGCCATCCATGGGATGTAATGACATATGTATGTTGGAAACATAATGGAGCAAAAAACAGACTTTTCTGAGAGCAAGCAGTATACAAACGTTGCCATTGGCTTCAGATTTCAGTGTGATTTTTAAATTAACTCGGAAGTGCTGTGTTTTTACTATCTATATCAATGATTTCATTAACATAGTTAGTCATAGTCAAGTTACTGCATATGTTGACGATTGTCAATTGTATTTTAAATTTTCAGTATCGGATTCATTAAGTGCTATTTCAGCTGTGAACAGTGATCTCATGAATATTAGTAACTGGTGTGCCAAAAATTCTTTACTCATAAATCCTGATAAGACGAAATTGGTAGTTGTTAGTTTACACATTTTACTAAGAAGCTGCCTGCCATTTCCCTTTCTTTATTAGGCAAAACTATTTCACCCATTTCAGTTGCTAAGGATGTTGGAGTGTGTGTGTTGACCAAGGACACACTTACAATGTACATATTACTAAAACAGCCTCTGGCTGCATGAATCAGTACAGATAAATAGGATTAAGCATCTCTTGGATAAGAAAACATTATTATTGCTTATCAATAGCTTTGTATTTACTAAATTATTTTATTGTTCCTCAGTGTACAGTGTGGGGGAATACAAATAAATCTAATATACATAAGCTGCAATTAGTGCAGAATTTTGCAGCCAGAATAGTCTTAGCATTAACAGAAAGTTTGATCATATTAAGGTATCAGGGTACCCCTAGCGACCAGTGTGCGTTCAACTCTATATTGTGCCAAAACGTTTAGTCTAAACCCCATTAAAGTATACATTTTTAGAAAGCTGAATAAATGTAGAAACTATTTCTATTATTTTTATCGTAAAATTATTTTTTTCCTTTTAGGTTAGAGCGAATTATTCAAATTTTAACCAAGGTGTCTTCACGGAGTTCCCGGTCAATCAATATTGATCCGAAAACAATGTTTGCTATCCTTCTGAGATCATGAGATATCACTTGTCAAAAGTGTGTCTCAGATTTTTGATTAGTTGCCCCGTTGTTCTCTTATACGTTCCTAAAGTTACAACACCGCCAAAATAGCTGTATCCGATACAAAACAGACGATAAATTTGGAATGGAGCAAAAAATCGAAAATCGGAGACACCCTTTAAAGAACAACTATCGAAGACAACCTCTGCCATATTTCAGATGAATCCATTAAAATCCCTTTGACCGGGAACTCAAAATACACGGCTAATTAAACGTAAATTCACTTCCGAGAAAAACGCAAAAATGTGTTTTGGAGCAAAGAAGCGGGTTTGTTGATACAAGGGGATTATAACACATAATAATCTTGCCCGATGACAGCTGAAGTAAAGGGCAACCAAAATCTTGTTACGTTTCCCACACAAATGGCGGGAAGTCAAGGCAAATTGATCCCATTGAACTTTGGCTCTTGTTGAATAATCTTTTTACAAAGGTTTCGATAGTTTAGACAAATATATTCTTCACCAACAAGCTCTCTTGGTGACAGGTCAATCAACAAGTGATGTCAACAGATAATTGCCAGGGATTAAGCTGGAAACAAGTTTTTCGTTTATAACTCGCTATTAATAATCGCTAGTGAAATATTTTTTTCACTAAATCATAGCTTATTATGTATTCTATCAGAAAATGTAAAAAGTAAAAATCGACTCTTTTGAGAAACTTTGGGGTACCCTGATACCTATTCAACAATTTAATCTTAGTTTTTAAATGTATGAATGGATTATCTCCAGAGTATTTATCTAAGTATTTTGTTAAGCATTCTTCGGCATTCATCGCAGGAATACAAGGGGAGTCAGCAAATGGAATAGTCTTCCTCTAGACCTCAAAAACACTAACGATATTAATAGTTTTAAGCAAGGCCTTTTTAAGAAAACTTTTAATAAAGATTAGCATTAGAGTAAGTTCATTTTTTGTTTAGTTAGTTTTTAATTATAAATTCTGTAATAGACTGGTAATAGACCTTTGCGAGTGCGAAGTGCAAGCTGCTTGGCGAAAAAAGGCTCTGAAATAGCTCAGATATGCCTTTTTCAACTTAAAAATATATGACTTATGATTAGGGCTTCTTCAATCCTACCGCCGCCTTTACTGTATTCACTACGTACTGTCACACCACCTTGTTGAAAGGTGGAATGATAATCTTGAATTATGGCAATTGCTTTTTCATTTTGGATGCCCTGTTGACACAATGATTCAAGATGTTTTGCTTGTTTACTTGATAAAGTTGCCAAGGCTTCCAAAATCAAATCATCTTTATCAATCACTGCAGATGCTGTTGTGTTGGATATAACACTGCAGATTTTTTCAAGGTTTTGCGATACTCTTTTTTCCTTTCTTCTTTTGGTTTTTCTTGTTTTCTTTTTGAGCTCTTTGCATTGTTTGTTCTTATTGATATTGATGCCTTTGAACATATCATGTCAAAGCTGCAAAGCACAAGTTTGTTCTTCAGCTTTTCTTCAGCCTTTGCCACTTTTTCCTGTATTTTGAGAAGCTTTCCAATGATGTTTTCATCATATACTTTTGAGCACTGCTAACCATCAATTACCTTTTTTCCATCTATTGAAAAGTGTTTTTTAAAGTTTTCTCTTAAGGTTTCCAGTGCCTTTTGAACTATTTCAGTCAGTTGGGACTAAGTATAGTCATCATTGATATATTTTCCAGCAGCAGCAAGATTTTTGGGGTTTAGTTTAGAACATTGGCTAATTTACTATCAAAACGGGTGAGAGTACTCTGCAATTTATACTGTCGCCCGGGGGGGGGGGGAGGGGGGGGTGAACTCCTATATATAAAAGGACGGGGATGCTTGTCAGAAATTTTAAAAATGACCCCTAATATAAAAGGTACCAAAGTCATATCCGGGTGGGCGTGGCAATACATGTTTTTTACCCCTAAAAGGTACCAACTCAAAACACTAAATTTAACATTTTGCATATTTTAGTCAATCAAGCAATCAGTTGTATCTATTTATATATGAACAATTTGATGGTCGTGTAATCCGATCTTTGTTTCCAGTATTTAATCGTTGATGAGAAAAAATTACCTTAAAAGGTACCAGCTAGGTCTCTAGTAGTCCACTAAAGTCTGGGACACCCTAAAAGGTACTAGATCGCTGATTTTGACCCCTAAAAGGTACAACAAGCATCCCCAGCCATTTCCTTGTTTTTTGTTTGTTATATTTAGTCCTATTATTGATAATAATATTATGATGATGATTATCTGTAACGTATACGGCTAAACCACAGTAGACATTTAGAAGAACATTCTGGATGGCAAGCTTGTGCCATACAAACCATTTTTCGAAACGAATTTTGAGCTTTGAATTCTGGCGCTCACTTTGACAGTACTGCTTGATTTAGGGGAGAAAGGGTCACGTGATCTCTAGCAAAAAAACAAAAAACAAAAACAAGCCAGCAAGCTTGTTTTGGTAAAAAGTGGCCTCTTCGAATTTTTGATTCGTGATGGACTCAAGATTTACCGCTAGTAAAATCGCTGCATATCATCTCCATTTCGATTTTCCGCAAGATAAAATAGCCACTACAAAACATAATCAGAACTTTGCATGTAAAGAAAAAAACTAGAAACTGCTGAAATTCAGCTTTCAGATTTGAAAATATAGCATGTACCAAATTTAACCTTAGGGGTTAATGTGCAAAAATGATAGTTATAGTTAAATTAATCCCATTTCCTTGCTTCCTCAAGAAGCTCCCCCTCACCCCTCAATGGCCATAAAAAGTCTTATGCACAGTGGGAGTAGGAGCATATAACTTGAAGTGTTTAACAACTGAAAAGAAAATGAAATAACTGTTCCTTCACTGATCAAGCGTGACGAAGGACTTGCTCAAAAGTAACTCCTAGCTTTAGTGAGACAGTTTAAACAGTGTCCAACAAAGACGGCGATGAGCGTGAGGAATGAGAGTGTAGCCTCAGCCTCAAAAAGCATTTTCTAGCATTCTCGCTTTGTCTACCTTGTCTACCCGCACCTGATTTGCGTGTGTTACACTGCGACTTTACATTTTTTTGTCCGATAGATTTCAAAATTAATTTATGAGAAATAAGAAAATACGTTAATATTTAGTAGTTCATTTTCATTAGCGTGTTCCTCTAGTAGCTAAATCTCTTATGGAAGCATACATATATATAAATAGAAAGGAAAGAAGAGTGACCACGACTGCTCTTTTAAGAAGAAATGTCGATATTCCGAAAATTCAAAACTCAACTGGAACAAAAACGGTTATTTGGGAGCTTATAAAGCACAGAGTACGAGTGCGAATAATTATACGAGTGCGAAATTTGACTCGGAGAGGATTTAAAGTTAGTTCTGGATAAATACCATGTTCCAGCAACTTATAAGTGTTCCATGCAGTAATGATTCTGAAAAAAATTGTTCTTGAGTTAAAGTCCCTTGAACGAAAGATTATTTTTTGAGCGAGATGAAACAGTCGACCAAAAATATCTATGAGATTTCAATGGGATGACTACAACAACTCGTCATCGACGGCACGAGGTTGCTAATGTTTTGCTGTTTTTGTCAATGTATTACGCTGAAGTTTAACTGCTTCACTAGTAAAACAAAAATTATTTTAACTTTGGTAGTTGTTTCCAACGCACTCAGTCGCTAGTGCTGCATCTGTTCTTCGCTGTGACGATCGAGTTGTGTACGGTTATGAAGTTAGCAGGAATTATGCACGTTTAATTTGTGTTATAGACTTGAGTAAAGACATGTCACAAAAGGACGTGATTCAACAGGTACCAGACTCTGCTGAACTTCTCCAAAAAAATCTTCTATCTTCTTCAAATTGGAGCTTTGAGCCGAAGCTTGCACTCAACAATATGCTTATTAGTCAAATTTCAGTCGTACTCGTGTTCGTACTCGTGTTTTGTGCTTAAGGTCCCTATTGAATCAGTTGTCATTCTTTTTTATTTGTACTGACACTGAAATAGTTTATCATTCACTAATTGGTTTAATCTATCTACGTTTTCCAAAATAAAAAGGAAATGTAATTAACAAAACACTCACGAACGGTCCGTGGGTGTTTAAGTTCATTCCATTTTTGTTTGAAATTCAAAAACGAAATTACACCCTTCGTTAACATAGTAGATCCTTTTGGCGGGAATGGCCAGTGTAAACAAAAAGGAAGGAAACGAAAAATTTTTCGCTTAAAAATAAGTTTACGACTCAATATTTCTTTCAGATACTGAGGTTGTTATACGAAAAACTAAAAACGGAAAACGAAAAACAAAAAAACCTCGTTATTATTTACAATCAGTTATCTCTATTCAAATACTTTAATGACTGTGTTAAGCATAAAGGGCGTAATATGCCTATTTTCGATTTTGAATTACAAACGAAAATGGAATGAACTAAACTCCCATGGACCGTGTTTGGTTCATTCTATTTCCCTTTAGAATTCAGAAAGGGAACAAGCCAAATTCCACCTATTTTCGCAAATAAATTCATAAAGAAATAACTGACAAGTGTCTTGTTATTCGTTTCAGTTAGTTTTCTGTTTGGAATTTTTCGCATAACGGTCTCCCTTGTCTAAATGAGATATTGAGTCGCAATCTTATATTTAAAAGAAAAGGGGTGGTCATTTTCCCTTCGAGGCTAAAATTCTACGAAGCGCGGAGCGAAAAGCGCATTCGAAATAACCCTTGCCATTTGTTTTAAATTTTATTCATACCATCAAAATACTTTTTACTCATTAACTAAAAATTGGTGAAATTTGCCTATTTTCGTCTTTGAATTGTAAAGGAAAATAGATTGAACAAAATATCCACAGACCTACAAAAAATGTATCCGTTATGCAAACTTTTCAGTTTACTTTGAGTAAGAACCAATCCTTATACCTAGTAGCCCTGTACCTGTGTACAGTGTGTAGTGTGTGGTGTGGTAACACAGACCCCTTAGTCCCCTTATACCTAGTAGTCCTGTACCTGTGTATAGTGTGCAGTGTGTTGTGTGTTAACACAGACCCCTTAGTCCCCTTATACCTAGTAGCCCTGTACCTGTGTACAGTGTGTAGTGTGTGGTGTGGTAACACAGACCTCTTAGTCCCCTTACACCTAGTAGCCCTGTACCTGTGTACAGTGTGCAGTGTGTGATGTGGTAACACAGACCCCTTAGTCCCCTTATACCTAGTAGTCCTGTACCTGTGTACAGTGTGCAGTGTGGCAATGCATATCAGTACATCAAATGTGTGGCAGCATTTTTGAAAGATATCTCCACATTTTATAAAAGCATGCAATTGGATTTTTAGAAATCAGGAAGCAGTAACGGACCCTATTATTCCTAGGTATAGTGATAAAATTAGAAATCTTTTATTCTATTCTGATCCTGGTATACCCGAAGCCAAGCGAGGTCTAGTGGAAACTTTTACTAAACCTCCCGAGGCTGAGGGGACATTTAATCACTAATATCCCGAAGATCATGTTAAGGATAACTGATACAATTCTTTGAATTTAAAAACATGGCTAAAAGTAACCAAAAACAGATCAATGAACATTTCAAGCAGAAGAGATGCAGAATCTTCTCGCCAAGTGGCCTTGAACCTGAGAAAAAAGGACTGGTTAATAAACCTCAGACAAACAAGACAAGCAGGGAACTTTTTGCTGAGAACCATGTTGTCATTCAAGTAAACGAAGAACACACCAAGAATAAAAAAAATCGTTATAAACAACCCAGGAGATATACTTCACTCCATTGGTCTAAACAATCCAAAGGTATACTATAAGAAATATTTTGCTAGTCAGTGTAGCGAGGGGCGACACCCCAACCCCCCAATTTTTTAGGAAAATTACAATTGTCTATCTCCACTCATGGATATAGAAACATATTGCAGTCTGTACACAAATTGGGTACTTAATCTACCCTGAATTTATAAAATGCCTGTTATTTTTGAGAAATGTAATGAAAGAGATATCCGTTTCTTAAAAAGTTACCAGTTTTCTTTTAGTGAAAGGAAAAAAAACTTCTCCTAATTATCCTTTTTCATCCCCTGCATTTTTTTATTTTAATACAGATTCTAGATTCATCTGTCAACACCCTGAGCAAAAAAGAAATAGTGAGAGTTCTTGAAGCAGTTAAGACAGGAATTCCAAAATTTATAGCCTCATCAGTGCTTTCTAATCCAGATATCAATCTACAGTGTAAAGCAATCATTCTTGAGGAAATAAATGAAAGCTCAACAAATATTTGTACAAGAAAAGAACCATCTGTATTAAGGCAAAATAAATTTCCAGACATGAAAGACTTTGACTGGATGAAATTGATAAAGGAAATGTCACAAAGGTGAGTTGTGTTTTGTATGTACAGAGTAGTGAATAGGGAAATAATGGAAGGAAGGAAGGAAGGAAGGAAGGAAGGAAGGAAGGAAGGAAGGAAGGAAGGAAGGAAGGAAGGAAGGAAGGAAGGAAGGAAGGAAGGAAGGAAGGAAGGAAGGAAGGAAGGAAGGAAGGAAGGAAGGAAGGAAGGAAGGAAGGAAGGAAGGAAGGAAGGAAGGAAGGAAGGAAGGAAGGAAGGAAGGAAGGAAGGAAGGAAGGAAGGAAGGAAGGAAGGAAGGAAGGAAGGAAGGAAGGAAGGAAGGAAGGAAGGAAGGAAGGAAGGAAGGAAGGAAGGAAGGAAGGAAGGAAGGAAGGAAGGAAGGAAGGAAGGAAGGAAGGAAGGAAGGAAGGAAGGAAGGAAGGAAGGAAGGAAGGAAGGAAGGAAGGAAGGAAGGAAGGAAGGAAGGAAGGAAGGAAGAGTGGTTTGATTGTCAAACGCTCCTTCAAGGATGGTGGAGTGTGAATTAAAATATATATTTTAATTTTTTTAAAGATGTAAATTCTTGTTAGATGTATTGGTAACAGTGGTTCAAAATACCAAGAAAGATGTAACTGACATCATCCCTGGAATTGGGCTATGCTATTCTATCCTTCTCTACAAAAGAAACCACGAACTAAGTCTTGTATGTGCAAAGAATAAATACAGTTCTATTTATTGAAGGCAATTCTAAGAAGAAGGTAAATATACATGTATGCACATTTTTAAGTATATTAAGTGTAGGAATCAGAGTTCCTGAACATTAATGAACAGGAAGTATAGGATACATGTTTTTTTTTCCACCAAAGCTGACATTGACATTGAATATTTTTAGTACCTTAATAACATACATGTAATACAGATAGTTTAATATAATTTGAATTATTTCTAAACATTTATAAATTTGGGTCAAAGCCCATTGTAAACAGATTACTAGATATTGATTTATTTTTCTTTTACAGCTGTATACAAGATACCAAAAAATGGGATTTTCCCTTTCATATCAGAGCAAGATAACCTTAATGGACACAACTGGTGGACATTTTGTTGACAGTGTTGTAGATGCTGTCAGAGAGGGAAAGAGGATACAAGGGACTGGTGATAACTGTGACCTAACAATCCATGCCCACGAAATGAGATCTGACCATCAAAACACTGACATCCACTACTTCAAACTTGATTGTTGAAAGAGTTCCAAGTGAAAATTTGAGTTCCGTGACTCCTAGAAAGAACATTAACACACTTCCTGATGATAGTTTTCTTTTGAGCTTAGATGAAAGAGCAAAGCTTCGTGAAGATTTTAAAGTCATTGTTGCACGCATACTGGTAGCCTGCATTCAGCCAGTTATTTACCCGTAATAAACATCTGCGAAACAACGCCAGAAATCCTGTTCTCTGTGACATGAAATAAGAAGCGATTTCTTATTGGCTCTCGCACAGATCAATTCTTACATAAACTCTGATTGGTCGACGGCTTGTTCTAATCTCTTCCGGTTGCGATGTCAACGGTTGAGTTTTCCATATCGCGTCGTTATTGTCAAAGTCTTTCAGCAAGGAGCGGGCTGATCAGTGATAGCTATACCTGGAATACAAAGATTTTTTAAGCTTTTCTACTTGGTCCGCCATCAACACTTTTAGAGGCGTGTTTACAACCATAACACTTGAGCCTCGTGGTCTCTTGAAGAGAGTATCTGCTACGATTGGCAGGCATTAAAAATTAATGATTTTCCATACCCGGTGGGTAGATTTACAAAGACATTTCCCTTCTCAATGAACATGCGAAGACTTTCTTTTTGATCATCTAGCAAGCTTTCAATTTCGAATTGAGTTTCAACTGCTTTAAACACACTTTTCTATTGCTCCTCGCTGAAAGACTTTGACAATCACAACACCATATGGAAAATTAAACCGTTGACAACGCAACCGGAAGAGATTAGAACGAGCCATCGACCAATCAGAGTTTGTGTAAGAATTGATCTGTGCGAGAGCCAATAAGAAATCGCTTCTTGAAATCAATGGCTAAAACTATTCTCTCCCCTCTTGGAGGTACAGATGTTTTAAGTGAAAATTTTTGCTCATATTTAGATAGGTTGAACAGTATCCCAACCTTCTACAAAGAAATTTTAAAAGCATAAAGCAAAATAAGTAAAATTCGGATAGAAAATGAAGTTGATATCTTTAGTCAATCTATTTGGCTTAATACTCATATTAAACTTGAACTAAGTTATATTAAATTGCAAAACTTTGTCAAGATGGTATACTCTAAAGTAGCTGAACGGAAATTCAGAAGGCCAACGTCTCAAAAAGTATTCTCGGTTTTCACGTGACATCACAAGTTTATGCAAATTTACTGTCCACCATGTTGGTGCACAAGAAGCTCATTAGCATATGTCAAACCACACACGTGTACTATGTTTTGGCTCGAATTTATGTGATGTCCGAAGTTCTATCCGGCAATAATTTAAAAACAGAACCTCAAGAAAAGAAAATTAATGAAAAGAAATCTTCCGTTGTGTTGTCTGACTACGCAAAGAAACTCGAACGCCACGTTCATACGAGATATTTGGAAAAAATCTCGGTCATCGGCATCGATCCTGCATGTTTACAAGGTGAGAAGTTGGACTCAGAATGCCTCCCACCAATCGAAGCCACAGATCTTATCTCTTATCTTGTTCTGGAAACAAGTTATTATACTTTGAAACAATTCAAGGCCTTCAAGAGTTTAGAGAGCTACAATCAGATGGCTTCAGGGTTCATAATGAGCGTGCAGGGGAAAATAATCACAAATAAGTTCGTGGTGCTAGGGAAAGTTCGTCATTCACAGTGAATGAACGAAGCACCAGTTCCTAAATGGATCATTGCAAGCACAGAAGGAACAATATTATCAGCACATTGTTTTGGATGCAAAGCGGGCCTGGCAGAATGCTGCTCTCATGTTGGCAGTGTTTTATTCTACATCGAAGCCTGGAATCGCATACATGGAAAGTTGGCCTGCACTCAAGTTAAGTGCACCTGGCTCCTTCCATCCTACGTGAATGAGGTGCCTTACGCTCCAGTCGAAGAAATTAATTTCAAAGGAAATTAAAAGCTGAACTAGACGATAAAATTGATTGTTTAGAATCTGCAAAAGCCAATCCTACAGGAAAAACTGCAAAGTCTTTCCCAAATGTTGTCCCTACAGAGATGGAGCTGAATACTTTTTTCGAAAAACTGAACGAAAGCGAAAAAAAGCCTGTCATCCTATCTTTAAAGTCTTCATATGCAGACAAATTTGCACTTAAAAGTCGACGTGTTCCAACAATACCATCGCTCTACGATAATGCCAATCTTAATTTGAACTATGTGGAACTATTACAAAAGTGCCTTGATCTAGAGTTGATCATGTCTGATTCTGAGATAGAATTGATAGAACATGAAACAAGGGAACAGTCAAAAGGAACTGCTTTCTTTAAGCATAGAGCTGGTCGAATTGGGGCCTCTATGAGTCATGTAGTCCAGTCCCAGACTCTCTTTCTTGCCGCTCCAGGACTCGTGGAGAAAGAGAGTCCAGTATAACTTGCATACGCATGTCAGCTTAGTGACCACGCGATCACCACATGAATGTGGTGATCGCGTGGTTACAAATCCTAAAGTCGTCTAATGATTCAAGATAGCTGAAGAAGAGTTTTGTATACACGATATCAGTCTCATTTCGGAAAGCCATTTGTTAATTGATTCAGTGAGCTATGCACTTGGAAAAACCAACTATAATCTTTTACCAAAGTTTGAGCAGTTACAGGCCATTTACGGATGGACAGTTGTGAAAGACGTATTTGTGAATTTTTCGATACGCATCACTACCACTGCTACCAAACACTGACATTTGCATATTGCAAGCTCTCAAAATAAAACTTTAATCTGATTGGCTCGTTTTGCACATGCGCATGCAAGTTATACTGGACTCTCTTTCTCCGCGAGTCCTGGAGCGGCAAGAAAGAGAGTCTGGGACTGGACTATGAGTCATGCAGTTGTGCACACGAACCCTGCCCAACCATCTATCCTACTTAATAAAGGCTTATAACAATTTCATGTCTGCAAACCACAAAGATTTTGTACTGACAAAGTGTGGAGTTTTCATTGATAAGCAACATCCCTGGATGCATGCCACACCTGACTTCCTTTGTTCCTGCTCCTGTTGTGGTAATGGGTGTGGAGAAGTCAAGTGCCCTTACACTATTGAAAACTGGACTTTTGAAAGTTATTCACTTAAGAAAAGTTCTTGCCTAGAGAAAGTGAATGGAATATTTCGACTAAAGAGAAAGCACAAGTATTATTACCAAGTGCAGCAACAATTGTCAATAACTGGTCGCCAATTTTGTGACTTTGTTCTGTTTGCATTCAGCGACAACAAGCCACAAATCTTTGTTGAAAGAATTCTCCCAGATGAAAGTCACTGGGAAGCTATCGTTCCCAAAGTCACTAAAGTATGGCAGACTTGCATACTTCCTGAGATCCTTGCTCGATGGTATACAAGAAAACAGCACTTACCTGAAATGCAACCAGCGAACCAGTCCTCTGGTATTTGTTACTGCAGAATGCCTTTTCAAGGAATAACTATTCATTGCAGCAACCCAAAGTGCCTAATAAAGGAATTTCACCAGACATGTTTGCATTTATCAGATTCAGTCCCCACTGTTTGGTACTGTCCAAACTGCCGCTTGCTAGCAGAATTTCAAAGCAAAAAGCCAAGAAAAGCATCAAATGCAAGCTCTGCTAAGTGCATACATAATGATCAAGCTTTGAAACTGGACAGTATTTGTGTATGTGGCTCATCACCGAAAATGAATGAGAGGCTTCTCAAATGTCACAGTGAAAATTGCCAAAATGGAAAGTTTTTCCATCTTCAGTGTCTGGACTATAAACGAATGCCTAACAACAGTCAAACTACCTGGGTGTGCAGCAACTGCAAGGTATTTCAAGGAGGCAAAGTAACTGCTTCAAGTTCTGCTAGTCCTACCACTTGTCCTTCTTCAACAGCCAACAAAGTCAGTGCTGCATCGACAAGCCAATTAAAATTTGACAACAGTATTCCACAGATTCAAGCAACTAAAATGGTGAAAAATGAAAGTACAGCTCTTGGTAAAACTGATAGTGCTTTATCTACAAGTTATTCATCAATTATTGATTCCAGTGATGATGAATCAGATGTCCAAATAACACAAGTGACCAAAGGGCTATTAGACAAGAGGGCTACCCTTGGAAGCCTCAATGATAGTCATTTTGACATCATTAAGTCACCAACTGGATGGCTAGACTGTACGATAATTCAACAAGCTCAAGTATATCTACAGAAAGTCAATCCTCTGATAGAGAGCTTTCAAAAAACAACACTGGGGCCCATAAGGAACTTTGATGTTGTCACCTCAGAATTTGTTCAAATACTTCATACAGGACATATGCACTGGGTCTGCATAAGCTCCATTGGATGTCGACCAGGCATGGTCAACCTTTATGATAGTCTCTACCATGATATCATTGCAAAAGAGGTTGAGGAAACAGGTTGAGAGCTTAATGGCTGACAGCTACATTGGCATCAAGAATGTAACCGTGCAACAACAACTCAATGGTAGCGATTGTGGTGTTTTTGCCGTAGCATTTGCTACATGTCTGGTTTATGGTTTCAACCCAGGAGACTTTACATTTCAGATTCCTAAAATGCGAACACATTTAGCTCACTGTTTGAAAAATAGTGAAATCACAATGTTCCCCAACAGCTTAGAATTTATCACAAAAAGTACCATTACCTTAACATAGAATTGAGAAATATATGAATAAATAACATTATTATATACATATCGAGATTTACTCACAGAAAAGCCATTCAATAGATTTTCGTTTGTTTACCAATCTCCGCCAATCAGAATGCACGTATCGATTTTTCACGTGTGAGAAAAACAATACGTCCAATCAGAAGCGACTTCATTCCTGATGAAAATTTTTCTTCAAACTGGCTCCTCTCAGCACTTTTTATCGAAGGATTTTCAGTCTTGGCTGTTCAATTAATCTTTATTCAGTAAGAATTTAAGGCAGATAAGCTCATGTCATGCAAAATAAGAGCTCTATGGGGAAAAAGATTTTCAAAACCACGCTGTGCTGCAGCAAGAGCGAAGGAGGATTCACGGCCGGCAGTTTCAGAGTCGCTGAATGGAAATTTAGTCCAAATGAGCTCTTTCAACAAAAGCTTGGAGAAAAACACTTATAAATCCAGTTCAAGATAATTTATTTCAAGTTTTGAGGGACATTTGAAACGCCAGGTATGTTTAACGGGCGTGAATTTGACCGTAAGTTTGTCTTTCACTAAACTCAAATTCTTCGCATTGTCTTTGCTCGTTTTGTAAACAAACACCTGTCAGTGAGCAAAAAGTCCAAGTTACACTGAAAAGAATTATAATTTATACTGTAATTCACTTTAGATACAAATACATATTAGTTTTGTTTTGTTTTGACGCCTGTTTGTTATTTAAACTTTGTTTTCTAGAGATTTTTGTGCTTTTGAAATCAAAATCTTGACCATGGAAAAGCAATATCCATATTCACAGCAAAACGACAAAAATTTATAGAAATCTCGATTTACATATGATAAACACAAAACACCATGGAAAGTGCTTTGTACCGTTTTTATTCACTCGTTGTTTCGTATCATAAAACTCACTCGCTCGAAGACTCGCTCGTTCGTTTTATGATACTTCACAACTCGTGAATAAAAACCGTACGCGCGCACTTTCCATGAAGTAATCTCTATATACCTATGAAATGCAGAAACAACATGCATGGTATTGAAATTCACTCGTTTTCATCACCATTGTCCATTTATTCAGCAACATGGACATTCTAGAGAAATGCAAATTTTATTGTATAGAAAAATTAATTCGTTGGCTGCTTTTCTTATTGGACAATACATGAAAAAAGTGCATTTACCCATGCATAACAGGTCCACAGTGAATACAGACAATTCCATGTCAATGTTATTTAATAATTTACTTAAAAATGAAACAGAAAACATATTTTAAGCCACACTATTTGAAATCCATTATTATTATGAATGTGGAGTGAATGATATGTACAGTGAACATCATTCTATCAAATGATAGCCGTCACAAACCTAGTGTTAGCAAAAAATGGAATGGTAGTTGTAAAAGTAGACATTTTTCTGCATTGTCAATTATTATGAATTAATTATAATTATTATCAATTATAATATCATTTGGAGATTTAAGATGCAGAGAAAAATAATTTATACCAATCCTTCAACTGTGTATTACCTTATAATTTTGTGTGGCATTGAAGGTCTTCTCATGAAAATAGCCTAAGTGACTTCCATTCTCTTTAAAATACTAGATCAACAAACTTTCATTTCATAATATATGAAACAGAGTATTTTGCTATTATATGTGACAATATTTTGTCAGATTGATCTAAAGATTATCGCATTAGACATGATATTTACTACAGGGTTGTAGCTAGTCAAAAGGTACAATTGGTGGACAAATATTCACTAAACTAGAACATACTCTTAGAATTTGGTCTATTAGTGGTACCTTGTTTTGGTCCTTATTGCTTATAAGGAAGTCAGTTGTTAACGTTCCTTGTAAAATACTGCACTTGTTACACAATAAACCAATCACCCTTTCAAGGGTATCCTCACATTTGCAATACCCCTGGTGTTTCTACATCTATGGGGTCTAACTGACTTTTGCCTTTTGTAAATGCTGGTATAACCAACGATGCTTTCTTGAAGGCCACACTTTCATGAATGGTGAAACCCCTGTCAGCCATGACGAGATCACCAGGTATAAGGTTACTTAATAATCCACAGTTTTCTGTGAGAAATTTGTCTGATGTCCGGCCTCTTGCCAGTAGGTTAGTTGGCCTCTCTATGAATACCTCAAAGCAATAGATAACAACAGTTGTCCTCTTTCCAAAAGAAAATTCAAAACATTGGGGCATAGTTCTCCACAACTCCTCTCGCTCTGGCCAGTAAATTAGTGGTGACAACCTCATGTCCATAATCATCATCCAAGATAAGAATGTCCTCGACACAGTAGGTACAGACACTCCAAAACGATATGCAAGGTCTTGGTATGGTACATCAAGTGTTAGTTTCATTAAAACCATTACAAGTTCCTGGAACTTTGTCATGGTTAGAGACTTTCTTTGCACACTGGGGGCAACATGTTTGTATACCGCATCGAGTACTTTAAATGAAGGCCAATCCGATATAAAATAGTACCTTATCATCATCCAGCATGTCTTCACGATCAAATGTTGCCTCTTTCTGCCATGAAAACATGTAGTCAAACTCCTCTGTCTGTGTACTCGAATCAGCTATTTGTGGGCTTTCGTCTGTATCAGTTTGTGTCCTAGAGTCAATTATTCTTAACTCCTCTAATTCTGATGTAAGATCACACAATTCTTCATTTTCAAAGTCCACCTTTTCTGTTCCTTGTTCAACGTCTGTCCCTTGGTCAACTGCAGCGCTAGCCGTTTCTTCAGCCACAGCCACAGAAGGCAACTCGAAGGATATATTGTCAATAGTTTCACCAGCGATATCGAGCTTTGCAACTTTTGCAGTCAATTCTTCCAAGGCCCGTTCTTGTTCTCTCTTTCTTCTAGCTTTAACCCGCTCACTTCGTGCAGTTAGCAGTTCACTGTATGTCTTTTTGCTCTTGTTGTGTCCCAAATTCACTGTGGGTACCCAGTCGACGTTAAATTGGTCTGTTGAAGGTTTACCAGAAATGAAGTGGTGGCTACAAACCCTACCACTGTTGATCATTTCTTTAGTTAAACCATCCCTACTAATGGCGGCTATCCACTTTCTTCTACGGTCAATCGAGAGCTTTTCTGCTTCTTTGCCTTGCTTTCTAATGACTGCTGGAAATTGAAACAGGGAAATACCTTTATCACGAACACTTCTAATGTGACAACCGACCATTAAACACAGAACCATTACTAAAAATTGTCTAGTAAATCAGTTGCTAGAACAAGATCAAACTTGCTAATGTTTACGTAAGTTGTGCACCAACATGGCAGATAGCATGGTGAAAACCGAGAATTGTAAGAAAGTTAGGCAACCCGGACATTGAGTGGTCTGTAACTTATTTCAGCATATATAAAATTACCAACGATAGTAAGTAACGAATTTTCCAATATAAAATTCTCAACAATTGTCTTTTTCTAAATATGAAACTGTCTCAATTTAAAAAAATAGAGTCACCAAATTGTGCATTTTGTAAATCTCAAATTGAAACACTAGAACATTTCTTTATCGATTGTTCATTTTCAAGAAACTATTATATTTCCATTAAAAACTGGCTGGGAAAGGCCATATCAACCTTCCGAAATTAAACATGGAAAATATAATATTAGGTAGAGAAGGAGACAATTTGGAAAATTTTCTCTTCTTGCTGTATAAGTATACTCTTTATACAGCAAGAGGCCAATGTTAAATCCCCATTCTAAAACAATATCAAAAAATATTTATTCAATATGAAAATTTAGAATATATAATAGCAAAAATATAATTTTCCAAGTTATTAGTTCATTTACAGAAAACACGAAAAAAATAAGAAAACATAATTGAAGAATTGAAAAGAGACTGATATAATTTATTCTAAAAAAATTAAGATTCCTTTCATGTAATTTGAATATTTAAATAAGTTTACAGAAGTAGGTATAATTTGTTGTTGTTAACTGTTTCGTTTGTTATTATAAGGAATTGTAATTTGATTTTGTATATGTCTCGTTTGTAATTTTGTATTTAGTTAAAAAAAATTGTTTGTAAGAAAATGTAAATAATATATCTTAACATCCATTAAAAAAAATGTTTACAGAAAGTTTTGAAGACTAGAATTATGTAAAACGGACGTTTGTGACTTACCAGTTCTTGTTTAAAAACACGATTGTAAAAACGGTGGGAAAAAAAGAAAAAAAAGAAAGAAATCGCTTCTTATTTCATGTCACAGAGAACAGGATTTCTGGCGTTGTTTCGCAGACGTTTATTATGGGTAAATAAACGGCTGCACGCAGGCTAGCATACTGGTTACTTTTGTTAAAGCACTGGGTTTTCTAAAATCTGTAATTCCAGACTACATAGATCACAGATATCAAAAGGAAATGGATGAAAAGTCAACTACATATATAATACCCTTAGCCTATACAATTAAAAGATGAAAAAAATTATGATGATGTAGTTGACATTCTTTGTTCATGTGAAATGTGCTCGAAGATATCTATGGCAAAGGCAGGAGTTATCCAGCTGCCTCTATTGAGACAAGAGGCCACAAGAAATGATCACTTCAAGGTGAACATTCAGTCCCTGATCCAGCCAAATGCACACTTCAACAGACTTGATCCAATGACCATATGGAAAGAGGTTTCAGTACAATTTGGGGGGAGACTAGATGACTTAGAGTGAGGTTTGCTGGGGCTAAAGATCTGTGTGCTGGTTGTCAATACAGAAAGGATCGCCTTGATCACTGCAGTCCTTTTGTGTCTGAGGGATCAACACTAAAAATGTCTTATGTTCAGGTAATATTTTACTGGTCAATGTAGATAAACTATTTTTGAATGATGGCTGGCATATGATTTTCTGATAAAAAGCAAACATTGTATTAAGATTCATTTAAAATAATATTACATTATCATTGTACTTTTTTTTACATACATACATTCACGCATACATACATGGTTTATTTGTTGAAGCAGGTTTTACAAGAATGCAAGACTAAAGTCCTGATGTGGACTTGTAATTAATAATTAAGCATCATTCCTTCAGAAGTGGACCAAAAACAAACACATTTGACTGGTATAATCGAATGTTATCTTCCATCTAATCTACAAGCATTTATATAAAGCAGAATCTGTAAGAGAAGTTGGCACTCTGAAATTTTCAGAGAGAAACTCAATAGAAGGAATGTCACTGCAGAAAAAGTAACAAAAGCTATGAAGGATGTGAACAGTTTCTGTTGAGTGTAGGAACAGCATATGTTGTAGAGGCAGCCCTAGAATTCTGGGGAATGGCATCTGTGAATGACTTGCCAACAAGACGATGTGTCACCTTAAGGGAATGTTACATTTATCAAAAGAGAAGAAAATGCAGTACTTCCACGAGCATGTGGGTGCATTTGTTGATCAATATGTTGTAAACAACCAGGACAATGAGGATCACAGTCAGTTACAAGACCTTGAATCAAGAAAATACAGTGTTAGCCCCATCCATGGCTGATCATGATTATTTCACGCCATTTCAAGAACCTGAAGAGGACAATGATCAACAAATACCTGACCGAGTAAGGTAAATATAAATACGTAAATAAAATAAGTCTATGGAAAATACATGACGGTTTTCAGGGTGTGAAAGTACAAAATGCCATACTGTGGACTTAACATCATTGAACTGGCAGTGTTTTTGGTGCAACTCATGATACTTGCTCAGAAGGAGATGGAGATAGAGACAGCATCAATAAGAAGCTACTAACTTATTTCAAGTCAATGAATGCTTATTCCAAATATGCCTTAGAAATGTTCATAAGCATTGCTCAAATTGAAGCACTTGTTTCTGAAGAAATGGCTCACCGCTTAGCATGGGGGAGATTTGTGAATTGGAATGGAGGGATTGGTAAAAATATTTCATGTGATACAGCCCAAGAAGTCTGTAATAAGGTCAGCAAGGATATTGTCAAAAGCATGGGCCCAAACAAAACCAACAAAGCCATTGTTAGAGCTTCTAGAGCTGCAGCTGGTATCAGTGTGATCTCTGATGCATACGACAAAACTTCCAAAATTCACAAAGTTTCAAAAGTCCACAGCAAAAGAGATTCACTTCCTTATGAAGTGTTGATATTAGCAGACTTGAGAAAACTCCGACCTTTCCAAGTCATACCTAAGAGATGCCATAAAACCTTCCCAACTTTGTCAAGGTCTGTGATCAGTGACTTAGATGATGAAGAGTTTGTTTCTTGGCTGAGAAAACACAAGACAAAATTGGCCATGAATGTTTTGTAAACTTGTCCAAGAGATAGTTAGTCTAGCCAGACTGGAAAGTCCATATATCCTATCTCAATAGAACTTATTCGTGAAACAAACATAGTACGGCTCGATAGATACTCCAATGACAATATTCCTTCGTGATTGTTCGAGTTTAACACAGAAGCACAGCAGATAGTTGAGATGAAAAAGAGTTTTACTTCATTTATAAACATTTGACGATCTTTGCCGTAACTTTGCATTCAGCAGGAAGGGCAAAAGATCGTTGTTGGGGAGTGTTACCAGACAATTGCAGTTTTCATAATTTAAAGAACCTTATTAGCTGCCTTATACTCTGAAATGGGAAATGGGAACTGAAAAACCACTGTGCATGCGTCAAATTTCCCGCCAGATTCGAAAAACAAGATGGCGGACGCGCGAACGTTTCCCACGCTTCAGAACGCTCTTACTTTCTATGGCCTCCAGCGTTTCAGTTTGACTGTGACTGGAGGATCCAGCTTAAGTAGATTTATCTTTAGACTTTATTTAAACTACCCATGGTCTTTTGAAGAACACTGACTTATTAATCATCCAGTAAGCGATTCTGTTTCTAGACAAAAAGATCTGTAGGTCTTGACAAATTCAATGCAAATCACCTGACTTAAGGTCAGGACAACAGACTTAAGTTCAACAATGTAACATTTTGTTCATTATTTGTCATTCTACAACATATCAAATGAGCTCCTAAATCCAAGGTTGAGCACAGAAAGAAACGGCTTAAAAACCGCTGCGAATGCACGAGATTCTAAAAATCAAAATGGCGGATGCGTCTGAGCTTCCTCCGCTTGTAAAACCTTGGAATTAGCGTCTTAGTTTGATTGTGATTTCCAGTCAGTCTTGGTCAAATAATCTACAAGGCTTACTGAAATTATTAGTATTCGTTATATCGACGTGGAAGGTCTTATTCGCTCTGATAATTCAGTGTGCTTTTGGACAACAAAAGTACTGCTGTTGGGAAGAAAATCATGTGAGGAAAACTTGTAGTTTGACCTGGAATAAGGTCAGGACAACTGAGATAAGGTTAACGTTTTGATATTTTGTTCTTTGTTCTCCGTCTAACAGCATATCAAATGGGCTGCTTGTTCTGAGATTGGGATGTAAAACGACACCTTGCTAAAGTGCGAAGATTGGTATTTGAAAGAGAACCTTCGAAAATTGCATATTTTGACCACTCGAGGAGAAATGATCAAAGTTTATCGATGCTTCGAGACTACTGGAAAAGCGAAGTTTCTACTGAATTTTGTACAATATGACATATATTAATTTAATTGACATCTAAATTCTAATTATGCAGTTGATGTAGTTATCATGTATTCAAAATAAAGCTGTTTTCTCAAATAATAAAGTTGTTACTGCATGCTTCGCCTATCGATAGTAGGTCCATTTTTGCCAGACTCAAGGTCATGTTTGCAATAAGGATTTGAATATGCTTAAATTACTGTTAATCGCCTTACCTATAACATATCAAAAACAGGGGGGGTGGATAGGGTTGCCCTATTAGCCAGGGACACATTTATCATGTGAATATTTAAAGGTGGGGTAACCTGCTTAGCCAAGGTAATGTTCATGTTTGAAAACAACAAGCCTACCTCTACACTATACCAATAGCCCCCTTCTTTCATGAAAACAGGGCCTAAGACAAATATGATGTGAGAAATAAAATGTATCAATAGCAAGAATTTCAAAACAAAAAGTTCAAAAGGCTCTCTGTTATTTTTTTTTTTTTAAACAACCCACAGATCTCTTCTCTTAACCTGTAATTACATGGACATGGGAAGTTGGTGACAGCCAATAATACACACATATGCACTGATGTAATATCGTAGTTACAGTGCAAATCCCAAAAGTATGACCAGTTATAATGTATTTGCCCATTTTCACCTGAGCAATCATCCAATCAGCATTCAAGTTATCTCTTACCTCTTATCTAAGTGCTAATTGGAGAATGGTGAGACTGATAAGTACATGAAAACATTAACAGTACTAGTTTTTATTTATTTATCTATTTATTTTTTATTTGAGTTTATTTTATCTTTGTTAGTTAGTTCGTTTGTCTGTCTGTCTGTCTGCTTGTTTGTGTTTGTCAGTCTGTTTCTGTGCAAATGGGTTAACCTACTTGTTAGATAAGCTCATTCCTATTCAGGATTTTCCCCCATAGTATTATTATGGATTACTATGGAAACTATTAAAGTGTATTAAGTCATGTTCCTTTTAAAAACTGTAGTATTTTCTATTGTTCTGTGGCATATCGCTTTCCCCACATCAGAATTTCTAGATTTTAATACAGAGCGATGTATTAACCTATGGAGAACATGTTTTTGAAGTAAACCATATTGAAACTCGTTTCTTAAAAGATTTTCTTTTCAGTTTAAAATTTTCAACCAATCACAGGAGTCAAACACAATAGACAAGAAAAGCAACCAATTTGCAATGTTCCCCACATAGAATTTATGTTGTATTTAAACCCAGAAGAGTTATCTCTAAAAGTGAATCATTCAGTAAATAAAAAATAAAGAAATGTGCTTCCCTACAAAGTTATAGCAATTTTTCATGTTTTAACCAATGAGATGAACCGTTTAAACAATACCACAATTAGCACCTTTCTGCATTCCATGCCGTTCGTACTACACTTCTTAGATGGATCATTACTTAATAAGGAAAGCTATCCATTGATTTTTTTATTGACAAAGGCAATCCACAAGATTTCTCTCTAGCAACACACTCAGTTTCTCTTGCAGCTATGAACTCAAAAGGGGCAACTGACCTATAAGGAGAATATAAAAAATATAATCATTCAATTCTTTCACAACACCAAATTTTGAATGAATACTATACACTGCTTTGTGCATTGTTGACCAAAACAAATACTTAGAAACATGAAAATGTTATTTCAATCAATGCAAACACGAATTAGAGTGTGACCAGTCCAAAACATTGATAATAAGTTGTGGCTTTTTGTCAACTGATTCAAGTCAAGTATAAGTGACTGACTAACAGAACAAAGCAAAACTATGTACAATGTAAAGCTACTTTATAAATAAACTTTGCAGAAGAAAACTGTACAAACAATGGATTAAACAATGAAATCGGAGTGAATGGATGGAATTCATACATTATTCACACATCAGCCTATGACTGCCTAATGAGTGATATCAAATAAATGAATCAAGAAAAGTACATCAAAAATGGAGATGATGTGATTCCAAATAGGCCAACTGTAGGGTATTGTCAGCTCTGTTTGACTCAACTGAAACCAAGCTTAATTTGGCCGATTAACCCCATGCTAAAATGTGTCCCAGATACCATCTTAAATCATATATTGTTTTAATCAGTATGAATTTCTGCAGTCACACTTATTAAGTTGTGTTGTGAAGTGTGACAAAACTGATATATTTTTTCATTGTTTTAATGCACCAAATAATAGTAAGCTTAAAACAAAGCAGTAAAATGGCAGGGCAGTTGCAACACGACCCAACACCTTGAAATCATTGCTACTTACACATGTATTAAATATTTCGTATTGTTTTCGTACACAAACTTAAAATATCATAAGGTGCAATGTTTTCCACACATAGCTCACTTAAACCTTACCTTCACTAATTCGATTCCCCTTCATCGCTCCAAATTAAAACAGCAGACACTGCCTGTAATCCAAGATCTTGCGTTGCCAACATTTATCTTGAGAAATCCTAACAATTACCTTTTACTGTGAATATTTTCAAGAAATTAAGAAGACATCTAATGATTGAAAACAATGTATTCCTTTGGTAAAATTTCATTCAGTGGCACTCCTTTGGTTTTGTCATGTTGACAGTTTAACTTTTTCCCGCTAAAGATCCTCATATTATCAACTTCTTTACAAGCTATTAAAAACTTGTTCTCTCCTTTACATCATGCTATAACTATGATTGTTCTTCTGGGCTTTAAAATATATATGAAGTGAACATATTTTGCAAGAAACTACTGAAAAAATATTCTCCTTCGTCCATGATTTTTTCTCTGCGAGCCTGCAAAATTTCAGCAGAAAACACTTGTGCGCATATTCAGCTCAATTTTATTTTGACCAATCAGCGTTTTTTTAGCCGTGTCCACAAATAGGCTTTTTTCCCATGTATTGAGCGATTTGAAGCAGTGTTTACGCTGCCATTTTGAAATGAAATCACGGGACAAAATACTCTGAAAATCTTGGAGTATTTTTGGTCATGTGACCAACCTTTACCAGGGTCTTCCCTTCGAACGCCGCCATTTTGAAAAAAAGCGAGAAGGGAAGACCCTGGGAACAAGGTTGAAGAAACCAGTTCTAACTGGTTAATCTTTGTGAAGAGATCTCAATGTTTGTTTGGACTGTTTGAGATGAATTCAAAAGATCAATCGAAAATGCATAATTAGCAGCTACATTCCAACGATCATTTCATCTCAACTTTCTCAGTGTACTCAGACTCAGTACCGATTCAGCTGCACATTCTAGAATTCGACAAACAAAAGCTAAGCATATGGTCAGTTTAGATTCAGTTGAAAATTCTTTGAGATTTTTATAATTTCACAACCAAGTTTATAGTTGCTAATTGTCTATGAGTGAGGCTTTGATTCGAGATACACAAACATTTACGGTAATATGGAAATTTGCCATTTACGTCTTCTTTACACATGAATTAAAGACATCTAAAGTAAAGCAGTTAATGCCTATGGTAAAATAGGACTATTTATGTTGCTCACTTTTAGTGCTCATACCCTATCAAGGCTGTCAAAGTAAACCCTGAGGGGGAGGGGAGTGCAGGAAAAAGACAAAAAAGGGTGCGATTTGATCGAGAGTTGAATTAAAATTTCTTAATATTTATGTGTCTTGGGACCAAGATAATTATCAAATGCCTGACTGGGGGGACTGAAAACGCTTTCAACCCCCTT